>JAZGVS010000207.1:0-18110 GCA_037356235.1 Bacterosira constricta
GCAACAACTGAAGTGGAGGTATCGCAGTATTATCATTGGGCACGAGAAGTGTAGGTAGGATCCTTCATGTTGGACTGACTTTTATATTTGACAAAGAACTTTGTTGTATCTTGCGTCGCTTTGCGTGCAAGCAGCACGATACCGACAACTCGGCCTGGCCCACGCATTTTTTGAATTTGAAATTGATCTCTTCATTCTTGGGTAGTGACACTGCATCTACCGGCTCCTTGCCCAAGTATAGTCTAATTGATTTCGTCGAGAAATTGAATTTTGACGGGTACCCCAGCCAAGTAGAAATGAGGTCCATCTGCATCTTCTTCCTATTGCTTGGCAACTGCCTTGTGCCATATATTCCTTCATTAGCTGCCGAGCTCGTCTCCTCCAACTACCAGTTTGGAGATCTGCGATTGCAATACCTTCCATCAGAAAATGACGGCGGGGAGCAGATCACCAAGTACAAAATAGAATGGGATGCCTCGAATAACAATGCATTGGTGCCGCCCTTTGCGCCATCGAGCCAGTACTATGACTCAGCTGAGGTGGCAAATGTACGCGAAGAGCAGGATATCATTGTATCGTGCCGCAGTGCTTGCTCCGGGACCTTTTTGCTTTCTTGGGGAGGAAGGGTGTCCGACGAGCCGCTTAGAGTCGATGCTACATCGGTGGAGATGGAACTTGCCCTATCCAAATTGTTAGAGCCGTTCAATCTCAATGCAGATGGATCGTCGCCTGTTCGGGTCACTCGAAAGGCCAATGGGTTTGCGTTCAAGTGGAGAGTTTCCTTCCTTGGGATCAGTGGAGATATTGGTCTGATCCGAGCTAACAGCGACCTCCTCGTCGGCAGTGGCGCAGCCGTTAGAGTGGCAGAAGTGACGCGCGGCTCAAGTGATTTGTATCCTGGTGCCTACACCAATGAGGTTCAAACAGTATCCGTCCGCAAGAGACCAGGATTTGGATGCGAATCTCTGTCTGGAAATTTTGCTCTCTCATTCGAGGGGAAGGCAACTTCGCCCATTGATGTCGAGGCCTCGTCGGAGGATTTCAAGGGAGCACTCGAATTCCTTGAGACCATCCACACTGTCAATGTCAAAACTGACCATCACATTTCCACCGGGTCTGGCGATTGCGCCTCAATGTCATGGATTGTTACCTTTACCCACTTGGTGCACGAAAATCGTCAAGGAGCAGGCGATATCGGATTGCTGCGCCTATCTTCGTCATCATTGAGCGATGCAACCATCACTCAAGTAGATGTCTTTGAGAATGTAAAGGGTACAAATCCCAGGGCATTCAACATTCGAGGCTTGCAGCATGGACTGACTTACCACTGTCGTGTGTCGGCATACAACTCGTTGGGTTATGGAGTGTCGTCGTCCACAGTAACAGCCACGCCAAAGATCCAGCCGCCTCCACCGACTGGTCCTATTGTAAGTATTCCCAATGAAGCAGACAATTTAGAAAATCTAGGAACGTCGCTGTCAGTGTCATGGCAGGCAGTCGCCGACGACAATGGCGGCGAACCCGTGTCAGAGTACAAGCTTGAATGGTACTCGGCTGTGGATCATTTGGAGGTTCAAAAGTTGACAACTTCTGCTGCCGATGGTATCACCGAGGTTCAGTCGATCAAGATTAGCGCCGATACTGATGGTATTACAGGATTCTTTACTCTCGCATTCAACGGAGAGACTACAGAACTCATTGCTCATGACGCAGATGCTGACGGCGAAGAATCTATCGAGATGAAGTTGGAACGCCTGTCTACCATAGGAGATGTAGAAGTAAGCCGCGAATATTCTTGGGCATCCATTCCTAATGTCGAGTTTGACCTGTCGTCAGGAAGCAATATTTTGTCGAGGGTGGGTGGCAGTTACACAGGAAATCTGATGGAGATGTTTACCGTTGGTGATTTGATTCAAGTAGGCGAGGAAGTCCACACTATTTCTTCAGTGGGTACATCCTTCCTCATGCTGAACGATTCTTACTCGGGCCCATCAGCTACTGCTGTCAATATTCACATGTGATCCTACGGATATGAGTGGCTCGTCACTTTCACTAGTCACATTGGGAAACAACCTCTGCTGAAAGCAAACCCGGCTAATAACTGGGCTGGAACGAACCCTGTCATCGAAGTCAGCCGTGTAAGAGAAGGGCTTCAACCGTTGAGTGGAACCGTGCGACTGGGATTCGAAGGAGAGCGAACGCTGTCCATTCCCTTTGATGCAGATGCCTCTCTGATGAAACAGGCATTGGAGTCTCTATCATCCATTGATGAAGTTAATGTCGCACGATACCGAAACAATAATGGGCACAATTACTTTATCACCTTCAAATCTGAACTGGGCAATCGTGAGAAAATCACAATCGACGACTCTCAATTGATGGGTCCAGATGCACGTGCGAGGGTGGCGACCCTTATTGAAGGCTCGGAACCTGCAAATTACGAAAGCACATTGATACAGCATCCACCGCAGGTAGACTCAATGACGATGCAAAATCAACTGAATGGTCTGGATAATGGAGTTCCTTACTTTGTCCGCATCCGCAGTCGCAACTCCAAAGGGTTTGGCTATGCTTCCTTAGCTACTCCATCTCCAATGACACCGATGAAACAACCTTCCTCGCCTACTTCTATTTCCATGGTTTCCTTGAGTGGTGCCCACATTCGAGTTTCCTGGCAGGCATCACGGCATGATGGTGGCTCACCGATCACAAAGTATGCTGTTCAGTGGGATACCGAAGCTTCTTTTCCCAGCGCATGGGTGGAAGGTTTTTTCTACGAAGAGTTTGTTGATTCACAAGATGATGCTGGGGTTATCTATTGCCATACCTTTACTATTGATTCAGCCTCGACCGGTGTGCTTCGATATGGGCGTGTTTTGGCATTCAATGGATATCGATGGAGTGACTCTCTTTCTAATGATCAATTATCTACCACGGCCATTGCCGGCAAACCTGGTCCCGTGAGCAATTTCAATGCCTTCCCGACAAGTAGCATTGGAATGATGCTGACATGGTCTCATCCGAGTATCAATGATAAAGAAGGTTGCGACTACTCAGGAGATGGTGGATCACCAGTCACACACTATCTTATTGAATACGATGAGGAAGCTGACTTTTCATCTCCGGCAACTTCCGTCACGGTTACTTCTGCTTCCACGGAGCTACGAGTTGGTGGGCGAGATGTGCTATCAGGTTCGGAATCGCCGATACTCAAAGAAAGTGGAACTTACTATGCTCGCATTACACCGTTTAACTCTGTCGGACCTGGTACAACAAGAACATGGGAATCTAGTATTGGACCGTTGGCTGACACTAATCCCAGCGCTCCAATAGCTCGCAATGCAGTGGCAGTTTCCGCGTCATCTATGCGAGTTGAATGGAACACACCCAGTTTTGATGGAGGCAGTGTGATTCAAGAGTATATTGTTGAATATGACATTGATTCAAGTTTCCAGTCTACTCCCAAGAATATCACAATTCCTACCACCAGTGAAGTAAAAGCACTTCAAATTGGGTCAAACGAGTTAGAATTAAACGTCCAAACTATCCAAGCTACAGTCGCCGTGACCAATGAAGTCCAATCCATCAAAACGCAGGTGGAGGGCGTGGATGAAGTCCAAGAGATATCGACAACGTGTGACGATGTCACTGCCGAGGTGCAAATGATTGTTACTAGTGCTGTTGACAACAATGAAGAACAAATGGTTTCGTTCATTTCAGATGATGTTGATGAAATTCAGCTTGTCAGGCTTCAGGGAGACAATCAAGTCGAGGTGCAGTCAGTCCAGGTTTCTGTCCCACGTGCAAATGAACTGCAAAAGTTCGGCATTGTCATTTCCAATATAAATACTGAAGGTGATGGTGTTCAAAGCACCGCATGTGCTGGTATACCCGCTGGGGATCCATGTCCAGATATTGAAAATGCTCTTGCTGGATCGTTCACCGTATCATTTGATTTTGATAATTGTGGTTCTCGTGTTGGTGGAGGAGTGAACTACTGTCAATTGGCATTTTCGACATATGAACCCAGTTTGGGCAGTGTGGTTTGTAGTCCGGGCCTCGTGATTGATCCATACTCGGGAGGGGATCACTGTGTTTCTGAACCAGTGACACATTCCTACTCGAGCTCTGAGGGAGATTCAGGAACACTACAGCAGGTCCTGAATGATCTTATCGATGACAATGGTGTTTCTTTCATGACGTTGTCAAATGTGCCTGGCAAGCAGGAGGCTGTGACTGTGACACGGACAGGAAGGGTCAAAACGAAGGGATCGTGCACTCTGGACCCTACTGAGAGCAATCCAGCAACATGTACGGGAGAATATGAATTGTTGTATGATATAGCATTTGATGCTGTCCATAGCAGTGGCGATGTTCCGCCAGTCACTGTTGTGACAAGTGATTTCAGGCTTGACACGACCTCGTCTTCGTATGAAAGTGCCATGTGTCCCGCGACATATTATGTTCACGGTTGCGAAGAGCCCACGGGGGCCGCTCTTGATTCTAATAACGGGAGCTTCTACAGTGGTGAAGCTGGTAGCATTGCCATTGAGTCGACCAAAGGAGCTCAGCCGACTGGCATGATAACCTTGGACTATGAGTGTGAATCCGTCGTTGTGGGCCTTCCCAGTGGCAATTCTATGATAGTGTCAGCTGATGGTATGTCAGTTTCATTTGATAACGTGGGCTTTGTGGGAAACATGATCGTAGGGCAGTGGATTCGTTTCAGCGCCGGAAATGGGATTGATCGTTATCGCAAGATAGCAGGTGTAGACATTGCTACGAACGTCGTGATATTTGAGACGCAAGCCCCCGTGAACGGCGCCACATACACTGACGTTGAATTTGGTGACTACTTCAGCGATTGGAATGAAAGTGATGGGAGCTCCGGAGTTAGCAGCCACTGCCAAGGATCGCGAACTCACGCCACTCTCCCTATTGCTGTAGATATCTTTAACGCTGTCATGTCAGAGACTGATTGGAGAGGGAAAATAGGTGCACTGTCTGTGATTGACTCATCTGGGATCAGCGTTGCAAGAAATCTTGTGCCCGACTTATCAACGGATATTGGTCTCATCTGGGATATCACGTTCCAAAAGCAGCCTGGGAATAGTCATGAAATGATCTGCAATTCTGTATCTGGAACTAATCAATGTTCTGTGAACACTCTACAAGACTCTTCTGTCGTAGATGGAGATTTCAAGTTACAAACAACGTGGCCCCACGAATACGTGTCGGAAACACCCCAAATGTATGAAACTGGCAGTATCCCATGGAATGGTGATGCTCAGACCCTCAAGATGGAGCTAGAATCTGTCACTGATACTAATGGTGACAAGGTATTTGGTTTGGTGGGTGTATCTCGCACTCCCTATGTTCCTCCGTCACACTCCCGGTGGTCTGGCGGATACCTTTGGACAATTACTTTCTTGTCACGTGGAGGCAATATACCTGCTCTGACATTTGATGGCTCGAATCTTGCGGGCGAGAATCCTCTCCTTGAGGTTTCCGATGAGCACTCGGGGGCGTTCGATTTGTATCAAGGTGCTCAAAACAGTGCTGCATTTGGATCCGATGATCCTGGCCTCGCTCGGGATGGAAATCAAATCTCAGGTTCGTTTGCACTATCTTGGCCAGGCAATGCCTATCATGATCTGGTGGCGACTATGATGAATGTGTTTACCGTCCAAACTGGAGGCTCTTCTAGCGACCAATTTACTGCCCTATCAGCTGATGGTTTTAAGGCCTTGTTCGAGGAGCACGTACTATTGAATTCGGTGGATCAAGTCAATGTCGTTCGATCCGAGCAGCCCACACAATGGATGGGATTCACCTATACGATCATGTTTCGTCACGAAGATGTTGGAGGGGATGTTCCTTTGCTGACTTATATGCTGGGCAGTCCTCTCGGAGGAAGCAACTCATACGTTCGAGTCGATGAAGGAGTCAAGGGCACTCAACTTATCGGTACCTTTCAACTTCGCTTTGAGGGTGAAACAACGCGTCCTATCAATTACGACGCGACTCCCCAAGATATCCAAGAAGCCTTGAATGAATTGAATTCGATTGCACCGTCGGCTGTCGTGGTCTCTGGCGGCGGGAGTCCTGTCAGATCTGGTCCTTCCAGTGGCACTGGGGGGATGAGCACACAAGTTGGAGGTCGCATTTGGTTTGTGACATTTGCATCCAACGTTTGGCAGGATCCTACAATTGTTCATGATGGTTCGTTCGTGCCTGGAAATTGGGTCGGTTCACCAGTGTCAATGAAAGATACTTGGAGCTCAGGCTTTTCAAAAGCATGGGGTAAGCATGTGGGTAACGTCCCAATGATCAGCTGTCTTCGATCAGGGCTAGCAACGACAAATGGGGCTTTGCCCGATGGTGGGTGTTCAGTAAAAGAACTGATAGCGGGGACAGATCCTCTTGGAGGTAGCTTCAAAATATGCCTAGATTCGGCGTCAAATCCAAACAATGTCATGAGCGTGGAATCAGACTCTTGTACAGATTTTATCGTGCACAACGCAGTGGCATCAGCACATGTGAGTGGTGGAGATGGATCATCAGTGGAAGAGAAGTTAGAGCAACTTGATAATATTGGGGATGTAATTGTGACTCGCAGTGCAGTGAATCCACGAAATGGAGGATACACGTGGAAAGTTCAGTTCTTATATGACGCAGATGGCCCTTGCGAGCAAAAGGATGACATGGTGTCATTGTGCAATTCTCCTGGAAACGTTCAAAAGCTATGTGATGACAGCGGTGCTACCTCCTGCGATACCAATTCACTCAAGGGAACCTGCCTCAAGCCTGGATCATGTGATAAGCTCACTGTCCTCGATGCATCTGACAAATTAAATGGCGTTCGTTTTCCAGGCGGCAACGAAAAACAAGTTATTGTTGTCAAGGATAGCAATTATCTTGGGTGGGAAGATGGATCTATCATCGACAGTTCCTCCATCTTCAAGGAATATAAACTGCTTGTCAATGGAGTCACCACAGAATGCATCAAGCACAATGCACTTGCAGAAGAAATGATGACGTCCATTCAAGGGGTCCTGGACAGTAGCGTTGGCGGTAGTGTGCGTGTCGAGCGTACTCGGTCGGAACACCTCGCCGAAAATGGATTTGTATATTACCTAACTTTTTATGATGCTGGGGATATTCCAGTGCTAGGTGCGTCCTTCGCGGATGGTGCATGCACCAACGATTTTGAGGCCAGTCAAAGTGTTACAGTGACGTCCATGACTGATGGCGCACTCCATTCTGCCACCTGCAACGATTGCACTGATGGCATAGTTCAGAGGGGTGGCTTTACTACATTGGATAGCCTCAGTGATTTGACTACATTAGTATGGAATGCTGAACCCTCCAACATCAAGGCGCATATGGAACAGTCGAGTAATCGAGTCGTTGATGTGACGCGCACAGTGTTGGACAAGTATGGCACAATTGAATGGATGGTTACTTTTACCAAAAATATTGGGACGACTCCGCCGGGCTCTGGTGACGTTGATCTTATTACTGTTGCCCAAGATCCAGATACTTCAGGTCGCAGTGCAAACGTTGTTGTGAACGAAATAGTCAAGGGTTCTGATGGACTCTCTGGAACGTTCGACTTAAATTATCAGTCTGCTAATGGACCTCGAACTTTTTCCTTTGATGAATCTTCCCAAAGAATGTTGAGGAAACTGGAAGAAATGAGCACGATAGGAAGTGTTTATGTCCATAGAACCCAACTATTGGGAGGTTGGGGTGGCATTGCAGTGTTGCCTGAAACTACTGGCGGGTACGAATGGAAGATTCAATTTTTGAAGAATCCAGGGAGCAATAATGGTTTCACATTCCCTCCTGGAAGCGGATTGGTATATCCGCCAGCCATTGACCACTCCCTTTTGTCTGGAGAGGATGCCACAGTTGTGATGGACTCTCCCTCTGGAGGTTCAGCACCATTGACCGGATCAATCAGCCTAGTTATAAATGAAGAAAGAACGGAATTGATTCCCTATAATATCGATGCATCTGCGATGGAGCATGCAATCAATGATCTCCAATCAGTCGGAGAAGTTTCTGGGGAGTCTGGAATCCAATCAAATCATCTCATTCCAGGAATAACTGCCAACGTCATCACGGATGGCACTATCGCATCGTTGGCTGGTGGAGAATTGCGAGAACATCTGGCGCCTGGGGACACATTTCGTATCGGAGGAACAGGCGACGAGATTGATGGAGCAGAAAACGTTGGCTCTGCATCGTTATCTTCCTTATCTCCAATGTTATCGAATGTGCAGCTCAATAATCGTAATCATCTCAATGTGGAAGAGACAATACGGATTGGAGCTGACACTTTCACTATCGTGAAAAATGGAGTAGAAGTTCAGCAAATAGCTGTTCATCGATCGAGCAGTGTGGTCGATGGTGATTTCTATCAAATCAAGGTGACAATCCAAGGTGTGGTAGAGACAACATCATGTCTGACTTTTGATGCATCTGCACCGGAAGTAGAGTCGGTATTGAATAGTCTGTCGATTCTACTTGATAAAGGTGGCGTCTTTGTCACAAAAACAGACACTTCTTCTGGCTTTGTTGGAGATGCTCATTTCTACAAAGTATATTTTGTTGGTGAGCAGCTGATTGGGGATGTGGAGGAATCGGTGGTAGAGCAATGTGTAGCTGGCATCCCGCCAGGTGTTGACGCGACTAATTCGCACGTCCATATCCGCACATTGATTCAGGGAGGGGAAACAGAACACCAACGGATCACCTTGTCTTCTGACTCTGGCAGTACAAGTGATACCCCAGCATTTCGTCTATCCATTTCTGATTCAAATGCGAACTCGTGGAACTCTCCTTGCTATACTTGGGGCGTACCGTCTCTTGGCATTTCTTCCATTATTGATGTTGATTTGTTCACTTCCAACGCCCTCTCTGTCGACAGTGCCACTGACCTTGGAAGTAACCAATACAAAATTGGAACGACGGGTTTTGTTGAGGGTGTTGTGCTCGTTGGAGACTATGTGAATCCTGGAAACAGATGCTCAGGGCATGTGTTATCGATTCACGAGGATGGCATGTCAGTGGTGATTGAGTCTTTGGTGTGCACTACTATGCCTGGCGATGATTTGTATGTGGGCAGCGATATCACGATTATTGATTCGTTTACAGACAACGGTGGGAGCATTTCTGAGTTGACAGTTGTTGCCTTATTTTCCGATGCGGAGATTATCGAGTCCAATGAAGGATTGTTTAAAATCGGTGTTGAATTTAGGGGGGTGACCTTGAGCACTTCGTGCCTTTTGTATGGTGCTTCAGCGCAAGAAATCCAGCAAGAAATCGGTTCGCTGTTCGACTATAACCAGGATGGTTTGATTGATTCTTCTGACGGTGATCATATCACAGTTGTTCGAAAAGGTGATGCATCCCCGTCCTCTGGCTATGGTTATACCTATGAGTTTTTGAGCAATGGTTCTTCTTCTTCCATTGGACCAAGTGCTGTATTGGGAACGCATGCTCTCAAGTTCTCTATTGTTGACATTGGCGCAGATGGTGGCTGTGTCGACTACGGTGTTGAAGAAGCACTAATATCAAGCACGGCTTCAACGACGGATGAAAGTAACACGATATCGCTGGGATCGGGTGCTACCATGGCCATTAATGCTGGTGCAAGGTTGAGGGCGAGTTCATCATCCAAGGTTTACACAGTAGATTATACGAGCAACGATGGAAGCACACTTGTGTTGACAGAAAACTTTGATGGCTCTACCACTACCGGTACTACCACTCTGCACCTGATAGGCGGTGGTTCGCCCCACTTTAATCTGGAAATAGTTCGAGAAGGTGTTGATGAATATTCCTATGATGTCTTTTTCACGGGCTCTCACTGGAAGAATGCTCCAGAGATTACAGTGAATCAGTTTGGTGATGGGGTCTGTAGCGCATTTAGCTCTGATATCATTGGCGGCATGAACAGGGGTATTGGTATCAAGACCATTGTTGATGGCGGTGGCACGATCGATTCGGAATCACATCGTTATGTTCTTGACAGAGTTGCACGACGAGACTTGAGTGGGACGTATGAACTCTATGTAGTTCCACCTATATTTACAATTCATTCTGATTCGTCGGAAGTTCAACGAATCATAATCATGGACAACGACAACGATTTCATCTGGGGATCTGGCCTACCATCATTCAAACTTTCCTTTGGAGGTGAATACACATCTTGCCTTGCATACAATGCTTTGGAAGTCGAAATTGAGAACGCATTAAATTCCATCAGCTCAATCTGTCCCCATGCGAGTGACCCTTGTGTCACAGTCACTCGAAGTGAGGACCCCGTGCTGGCACCAAATGGACATGTTTATAAGTTGTATTTTGATTTGTCTCTTGTGGCAAGGAAAGACATGAGTGACCCTGGTGTTGGTGGGTTGGAGGCAGATACCTCACATTTAGATTGTACCGCGTTTGATTTTTCTGGCGGCGAGAAGGTAGTTATCGATACACTATTGCAGGGCAAGAGCTCAGCTGAATTTTCAACCCATCAGGTGCCATTTGGTGGGAGTCCTGTTGACCGATGGCTCGGAGAGTCGTCAACACACCTTCAAATATATCGCGTTAGTGGCACATTTTGGTTTGTCCGCTTTGAGCAGAGTCTCGGCAATGTTGAAATGGCGATTGACTCGGTGGCACTATCACCAAATGGACATGCATCTGTAGAGCCAAACTTCTTCCATGGTGTGAATCCAGACCGCGTTGTTATTCCAAATCTTTCAACTGGAATACCATATTTTTCCAGAGCTTATTCAAGAACAAGCTTGGGCTTCAGCCCCCCAAGTGACATATTGAGCACAATACCCAGTGCTAAGCCGGAAAAAATGAGAAATGTGTCATCTGGACACGCTGTGCATCGAAATGAGGTTCAATCTGTTGCCATTGCTGCATCTCATCTAAAAGAAGTTCAAGCAGTTCAGACATCAGCCATTGTTATTCCAGAGGTGCAAGAAATAACGTTGGAAGGGACAGAAGATAGCGATATGAACACTTATTTCTTCTCGCTGCGACATCCAGAAGTGCAAGTCGTAAAGTGGTCTGCGGGGTCGCCAGTGACAGCTGGATCTTTCTTCCTTAAGCTCAACTACGTTGATCGAATTAATTCATACATCTCTGGCTCCATCGTCTATAAAGAAATGAAAACGCAATGCATCAATTTCGATGCAACGGCCGATGATGTCAGGCACGCCATCGAAACAGATGCCATTTTGAACAGTGTGGGTGCAAACTCTGTTAGCGTGACACGTTCTGGCAATCGTAGCTTCTCGTCCGATCATGGTTACTCATATAAAATTTACTTTGTTGGGAGCAATGTGAGAGGAAATGTCCTTGAATTAACGTCCGATCTTTCATTGACGGGTATTGATTCAACTGGTGGTGACTCCTGCAACGCTTTTGTTTCTTCTACAAATGATGCATCACTTGAGATATGGACGGAGAATGATTCTCGGGCTCTAGGTACTGATACTCCTCGTGCCGAGGTTGCTGTTGATGCAAACATAATAATTGCTGGGGGAGAGTTTCAACTTAGTGTAACTCACTACAGTCAGCAACTGACGACGGCATGCATCCCTTGGGGTGGTACTGCTGAACAGGTGAAATCAGCTCTAGAGAACTTGAGTAATGTTGACTCTGTTCGTGTTGATAGAACAGGCGATGGGGTCCTGTCGGACAGCGGGATGCACATGCTGGTCGACAAAAATACCTTTCAACACACTGGAGGGAGCTCCTTCTTGGCCACAACAAGCGATGGCGTATCATTATCAGATGCTCTCTTTGTTGGCGACATTATCAAACTCTCTACTGATTCTTCCAATTTCTATACAGTTGTCTCGCTGAGCGATGGATCCATGGTTCTTGACAAACCGTTTACTGGAGATACATCGATCCCATCTTATGTGACGCGGTACTTTGGTTACAGATATATCATATACTTCAATGGCAATGCGATGCACACGGACGGGACTGACTCGTCAGGATTCATGCCTCTTCAAGGATCAAACTTCATCGTGACTGAGCCCAACAGTTGCAAGCCTCTGCAGGCATATCACAATAATGTGTTGAAGAATGTGCATGCCATTGATGGAGCTATCGCAAATGTTCGAGCTGTATCCAAGTATGACGGAGAGCACAAACTACCTGGGGCACCAACGAGTACATCATCACTTGAAATCTCGAACGCTCTCACTTCGTCACTCCCCCTGAGTATCAGTGAAGGGCATGTAACTGAAAGCTTGAGTACTTCAGAGAATGGCTTGACATTTACCATCACATACGGAAATGGTGATGGTGACGTACCCCTTTTAGTTTGCAATCAATCACCAACATTGACATCTTTGGTGGCGTGTGAAACTAGCACTGTGATGGATGGAAACGAAATCCGTGGAAGTTTTTATCTTGAATCCTCTGATCCCATACCATATAATGCCAGCCCATCAGAAATGCAGTCTGCTCTCAGTGGCGTATCAGGCATTGGACGTGTAGAAGTTTCGAGGTCTCAATCTGATGGTCAAGGAGGGTACACATGGCTAGTCACTTTTTCTGAAGACCACGGCAATATAGCTAACCTACATACTTCTAATTCGCTCACGGGTAAGGGGGCCACAGTATCGGTCATTGAAGTTGTCAAAGGCAATGAATTAGGCGGTTACTTTATGTTGTCTTTTGGGCCCGACACTACGGACGTGATGCCGTTTGATGTCAATAAGGATACGATCCATTCGTCACTTGAAGCTTTGGATGGAATCGGCCAAGTGGCTGTTAGTACCAATGGTCATGTCGACTCTGAGCTTGGTAGATCGTTCACAGTCACATTTTTGGATCCAGAACTTGGCGATGCGCCGTTGATTTTTGCTGATACAACACAGTTAACTGGACAAGGAAGCGTCGTCTCTGTTTCCGAGGTTGTTAAGGGAAGTCTTGCTGCCAAAAATTCATTATACATGAGCTTTGATTTGCCACAAAGCTGCTCGACCTCGGATGTTGGGCGAGCTTACTGTGGAGATCCCATTTCTGAAGCAATTCTTCAATTGAGTCCCAATGCGGATTTCACTGGGGCCACCACCTCCTACCAATACACACCTGACTATTCGACCCAAATTATTCGCACTTCATACACGGGCGGTTCTCCTCCGCAACAATTAAGTGGCTACTTCAATGTTGCATATGATGGAGATCTTAGTGTACCCATAAATGCCCATGCTAGCGCAGAGGATTTCCGTGGTGCTTTGGAAGGCATTCCTAGTATTGAAACTGTCAGTGTTGAGAGAGAGTATGCGTCTCAAGTAGTGGCTGATGTATGTATCGATGTTACCGTTGGATCTTCATTGGTAGAATGCAGCACTGCGTGCAGCCCTTGTAATTTTGGCAGTAAAGGAATTAAAGCCAACCAGCTAATCAGATTAGGAGAGAAATGGATTCGAGTGTCTTCTTCCTATGATGGCGTTCAAGAATCGTTTGAAATCGCATCTGTTGACGATTCTTCCATAAAGGCAGTCTATGTTGGTGGTAGTAGCTTGGATGAAGAGGACGTACAGGTGTGGACAGGAGGGTATGAATGGTTGGTGTCTTTGCATCGTGTTATCGGGGAAGCAAAGCCTTTCTCGACCCCAGTACATCACATGCTCCCGCACAAAGCAGCGATCGAAGTCGCCACCCAAGGCTGCAACAGGTGCATTTATGTGGATACTCTATCACCAGGCACGCAGTATAATATTAGAGCGCGAGTAAAGAACAACAGAGGATGGAGCGAGTACAGTGATATCATTTCCGAAACTCCGAGAGCAATTCCGTCTGCCCCAACCAATGTCCACGTAAATGCCATCTCTGGTGAATGTCTGGAGGTTGAGTTTGATCCTCCTGTGTATGGTGAACCTCTCACTTCTTATGTTGTAGAGTGGGATTACAATCAGCACTTTACTCTAGCTGAAGATGATTCTGCTGCATCCTGTACGACTGTCCGATATGGAAGCTGTGTCTTATCGCAACTAGGTGGATCTCCTCCGATCAAGCATGAAATTTGTGGTTTACTCGAGTCAGAAGAATATTATGTTCGAGTGGCAGCTAGAAACTATGTCCAAATTCAATCCATCGTTCCCTCGGGAAATCCGAAGGACAATACAAATTGGTCGGGGTCCACTTCTGCTGTGCCCGTGGACCAAGTTCCCGACCCGCCTTCTTCGTTGGACATCATGGTGCTTGGTCACGATGGGGTGCAGATATCATTCGACTGGCCTAGACGAGATGGTGGGAAAGAGATAACAGAGTTTGTTGTTATGTACGACACAATAGAAGACTTTTCCTCAGCGAATGAAATGAGTATCGCGCCATCACTTCCTGAAAAGGTCCCGAGCAGTAGTGATAATTTCGCATTTGATTTTGTCCCGACAACGCCACCGCTTAATTCTGGGACATTATATTTCATCAAACTGAGTGCCATGAACGATGTTGGCACTGGTGCAGCTTCGAATGTTGTGTCAGTAATTCCATCAAGTCCACCCGCCCCTCCGAGTGCTGCTGTTCTGGCAACTCTTCAATACAGTGAATTGCCGGTGACGGAAGCAACTGTATCTTGGGCGCCTCCTGTCACAAATGGTGGGTATCCAATCGATGGTTACTTTATCAAGTGGTGGTCGCAAGATAAGCTTCCTGAGGTTCAGATCGTGCGTTTTCTATACACGTCACTTCTATCTCAATCGACATTCACGCTCAGCTTCAGTCCATCCCCAACTGTCAAGAAAGAAACGTCCAATTTGCCATGGAATTCATCTGCAGATCTTGTGCGGAGAGAAATTCTAAACTTGGGATGGGACGAAGACTTAGATTTGGTCGTTGTCAGTGACATCGAGGTATCGCGGTCAACTCTCGCCAATGGTTATCAATGGACAATTACTTTTGGGGGTAATCCAGACAGATCTCTGAATGATGGCGATCAAGTAAGCCTCTCTGGAAGTGTAATGGAGAATGGAGATTCTGGATCTCCTACCATCACTGTATCCACGTCACAAGATGGACGAAGACCTAGCGGATTGAACGAAGTTCAGTATTTACAAGTTTTAGGGACTGGTACTCTGTCTGGTCATTACCAAATAAAATTTTCGGGATCAGAATGGACCAGCTTGATCCCCATCCATGCAAGTGCTGCCTACATTAAGAATGCACTTGAGCAGCTCAGCACGGTTGGCGAGGTAGACGTCGTACAAAATGATAGTGTTGATCAGTCTTTCGTGGGTACTGATGGAGATTTGGTGCATCATTATGAAGTTCAGTTTATGAGCAATCCTGGAAATATTGAAGCCATTGTGGTGGACACATCACACTTAGCATCTTCAGACGATAACGTCAGTGTAGTGGTGCTCGATGGTAGCAATACAATAGATGATCTGGGTAACACAAAAGATAGCGCAGCAATTCCTGGAGAGCTCCCCGTGCACTATGGTAGCGCCATGGAAGATCCAGCGGTTGACACATTTCAAATTACAGGACTTATCACTGGAATGGAATACTATGTCGCCGTCTCAGCAAGAAACTCTGTGCATGGTCTTAGCAAACAAATGCTTCCATTACCCTCCTCAATCACACCACCACTCCAAGCACCAGAGATTCCACAACTCGTGAGCCTTGATGTAAACAGTCATTTTAGTGACTCTCTGGTTGTGAATTTTGATGCACCTGAAAGTACCGGTGGTAGCGATATATTGTTCTATCGAGTTGAGCTTGATCCCACTCCTTCTTTTGATAGTCCCATAGTTCAGGATTTTGACTGCCCTGCGAGTAATAAACGCACTGAATGGGAAATCGAGACATCGGCTGATGAGAGTGGAGTGATCAACGGCGGTAGCTTTAGGCTAGAGTTGGAGGTAGATGGATTCACGACCTTCACTTCTGATATCCCATATGATGCTGTTGCGCTATCAAGCAACGAGACTGGTATATCCCAGGAGTTGATTCCAAATTTTTCAGCGTCTGCGAACAGCAATGCAATTACGACAATACCAGCGATCAATATTGAAGAAGTTTTGTTCCCAGGTGACAGTCTGCGCTTTTCTGGGCAGAGTACAAAATACAAGTATTATGATGTTCAATCTGTAACAGGAACAAGTGCAATCCTTAGTGAGGCATTTATTGGAGATGGCGGCGTCCAGGTCTCTACCGCCCGGCATTATGGTGGGCGTGGTAGTCCTCTCTCTTCTAGAATATATTGTCAATACGACAGTCATTTATGCCCTGTGGCTTCTGAGTCGAAGAGCGGCAGCTTGCAGAGTAAATTGGAAGATTTGTCTCTCGCCATTCAGCGAGGAGTATTTGTAGATCGTGATGGACCGAAGACCCAGAATGGTTTCCTTTGGAGAGTGACGTTCTTGGATGATTCGTACCCACAAGGAAGCGATTACACGCTTCGAGTTCACAGCAATTCTTTGACTACCTTTGGAAACCAAGGATCGGCCCATGTGTCAGTCAGCTTATTGAATAGTGGAAGGACATACACGTCATGCACAGGTCCTCTTGTTATGCCAAGTCTTGGTGGGTTGGTGAAAGGATTGGAATATCATGGGAGAGTAAGCGCAAGAAATAGTGAAGGTTATTCTCTTCCTGTAAAAGCTCCAGTGTCGGTAGCCCCGAAGGTTATTCCTGGGGCTCCAACTGGTGTAACTCTTGATGTCGTTTCTGCTACTGAATTGCGAATTATTTTTGGCTCGCCCTCGGATAATGGAGGAGACTCCATCACCCAATATTTGATTGAGTGGAGCACTACCAGTGATTTTGCAGTTACCCAGTCTTCCACCCTCGACTATTTGGCTGGCGGTAGTCCATTTTTCAAGAATATTGATAGTCTCATCACAGGCACTTATTATTATGTAAGAGTTAAAGCAAAGAATAGCCAAGGCTATGGCATTAGCCAAATGACAACCCTGGCATCGTTGAACCCTCATCAAAAACCATCTCCTCCAACAAATGTAAAACTTGGTATCACCAGCAACACCATGTTGACGATTGGCTGGGGCCCTCCGTTGTCAGATGGAGGCGACTCGCTTTCAAAATACCGCGTTGAATGGGACACAAAGCCTAGCTTTGTGTCATCATCGTATGCACCAAATAAGGGATATGTTGATGTTGGCTCGTCCGTCACGAGCCATACATTACAACTTTTATCTTCACAGAAATCCTATTACTTGAGAGTGTTCGCCATGAACACATCTGGATCAAGTTCGCCACAATTGGCAACTCCCAGCTGGGCAACCCCCTCTATGCAAGTACCCGGAAGCCCTCATTCATTGCAGGCCTTGCCTGGTAGTTCTTCTGGTACCATTGAAGTAGCGCGGCAAAGGCCTAGGGTACATCATCACAGTATTTCTTGCTTCAACGAGGGAGTTGTAGTCAAAGAGTGTCCAACACCATACGGTGGGAGTCTTCCAGCTAGTGATGGAGGTGAAACCATATCAGAATACGAGCTTGAGTATAATGA
This sequence comes from Bacterosira constricta, assembly GCA_037356235.1. NCBI lineage: Eukaryota > Bacillariophyta > Thalassiosirophyceae > Thalassiosirales > Thalassiosiraceae > Bacterosira > Bacterosira constricta. The sequence goes on from JAZGVS010000207.1 coordinate 17,513, forward strand.
GAGGTCTGATTTTCTTGGAAGTGCTGGTGACAGAAAGACATACACCGGCGTGCATGCTGTGCTGAGCAATTTGTACAGTGAGCGGACATACTACGTTCGCGTTCTTGCCCGCAACTCAATAGGATCTGGAAAATATGTCGGAACCGTTTCAGTGCAGGCAACTTGAGAGTTTTATGTTCCGTTTACGAAGATAAATTATGTAACTGGTCATTTGCTCAGTCACTTTGTTTGCCTGAATTTTGCTTCAATCAGCTTCAGAGACAACATTGGCACAGTGCTACCGCTGCATATTCAGTACTATGAGTTACTCTAAATTTGTAGCGTAGAGAGTAGACCCGGTGGAACCCATCACTTCCTTTTTAGAAACATGTGCATTCTGTCATTCTTGGGTTGAGTCTTTGCAGCTTTCGAGGCAGCTTTGTCCTCCCAGAGTCCCTTCTCATGCTTAGAAAGCTTATTCCATCCAGACTTGTTGCGAGTCTCGCTCTTGAACAGTTCGTTCCCTGGGTTCTTTGCAGTAGTCTTCTTGGGAGCTGAAGGCTCCTTAAGGCGTCGGTGATGCTCCGCTGCCACGGCGGAACTGAATACAAAATCATCT
>JAZGVS010000208.1:0-18138 GCA_037356235.1 Bacterosira constricta
AAAATTGCGAGACAACAATACCATTACCAATCTTTCACAAAATCCCTCAACTTCACTACGATACCCATGAAATCCTTGCATACAGCACAAGATCATCACCCTCGTACGTAGGAACTCTAACCCGCGGATACGAACAGATACCCATGAAATCCTTGCATACACAAGACAACAAGAAGCAAGCTCGAGCCTTCGCGCTCAAAAATGGCTGATCTGTGCAGCAGGCACCTAGATATCTACCTAGATATGACATGTGCCATGATGTGCCGCCCTCTGATGATACGATACTGATCTGATAGCGAATCTGATATCTGATGTGATCATAAAAGCTCGTGCTGCTTTGGTATGCCCCAGTCCCATCCATTAGTTGCGTCTTATTACTGGGACCACGAACAACACATAATGGCTGAACGCGATCCCTTCCCCATGCAGTCCGAAGAGGCACGTGCCCTCGAAGCCTCCATCGCCGACGATGAAAATGAAAACGAGCACGAAACCAATGATACTACCACCACCAATCGCGGATCCTCATGGAACAAAATGGGCACGTCTATCTCCCAACGACTGCCAAAAGTGTTTCGAGGTGGTGATAGCAGCAACAAGGAGTCGTTGGTCGCCAAGAAGAAGAAGGACAGCAACAAGAGTCAAAATGCGGAAGGAGAGAGTATTTATGACCGTGAAGAGCTGGACGAGGCACATGGCATTGAAAATGATAACGATGACGATGACGATAACGAAGGCGGTGCTGATCTCGACTTTATCGACACCCCCCTACGCAATACCCGCGTACTACTACGTCCCGAAGACGTGTCCGACCTACCTTACCCACTCGGCACACTGATACTCTTTTTACAACGATTATACTACTCCACACGGGCATGTGCCAAATCCATCCACCGTCGCGTATACGGTGATTCCTTTCCATGGGATGACTTTGTTCGTACCATGGTATTGTCATCGACGTTGTTTGTCATGATTGGGGGGTATTGGTTGCTGCGTTCGTTGAAGGATGTAGTGCTCACGGCACTTTGTGGTGTGGAGAGCATTCCTAAGGCCAAGATGCTAAGTGTCTTTGTGGTGTTGGGTGTGGTGGCGGTATATAATTACTTGTTGGATGAGAGGAGCGGATTGCGGAAGGAGCAGTTATTCTACGTCTTTGGAACTTTTTATGGCATTTTATTCACTGGAATTGCCTACCTGTTGGGCCATCCTACCGTTGGTCTAGCAAATCAAACAGAGGATCCCACCCGCATCCTCGGGTGGGTGTCCTATTGCGGCATTGAAAGCTTTGGAAGTGTCATGGTATCACTATTCTGGAGCTTTGCCAATTCCAGCTTTAATCTGAAGCAGGCGAAGCGATCCTACGGAGTCATGGTTGCCACCGCCCAGGTTGGGAGTATTTTGGGACCCACCTTTGTCAATAAGTTTGGAACTAGTTTGGGGATTCCCACTTGTTACATGGTTGGTGCTAGTTGTATGGGTGGATTGCAATTTACCATGTGGGTGTATGTGAAAATGTTTGGTGTTTTGGAAGAAGAGAAGAAGGCGGAGGTGGAGGTGGAGGTGGAGAAGAAGGAGGATCCGAAGAAGAAGAATAAGGCTGGTATTTTGGAGGGGATTCATTTGTTTATGGAGCATAATTATGTCAAGGGTATCTTTGCCATTTCTTGTCTTTTCATGGTGGAGGTTACCATTGTGGTAAGTTTCTGATTGTGTCTTTTGTTTTATTGTTGTGCTTGTATTTCACAATTCTAACGTGTGTATATGTCCTGCCCATCCTACATGATAGGATTATACAATGAAAGTTCTAGCACGTGATCACTTTTCGACGGAATACCCCTGTACACCTTTCGATGATATCACTGGAGAAGCCATGTCATGCTGGAATGCCGAAACGAACTCGGCTGTAGGCATGTCTTCCGCTGCTACAGAATCGTTCACCGCCTTCATGGGACTGTTCGGACAGGCAACTAACACGCTTAGTTTCCTCATGTCTTTCTTTGGCACATCCGCCGTCATTCGCTACCTCGGATTGCGCACATCATTAGTTCTCTTCCCTTCCCTCTGCCTTATAGTCATCATTGTAGTCCGCATGTACCCCACCTTAAACGTTGTATTCGCCACAATGATGATTCTCAAAGCCACCTCCTACGCATTGAACAACCCCACAAAAGAAATGTTGTATCAGCCCACAAGTTCCAATGTGAAGTACAAGGCCAAGAGCTGGATTGACATCTTTGGAGCACGTGGGAGTAAGGCGTTGGGTTCCGTGGTGACCAATGCCTTTTCATCATCGGCGGTAGAGCTCGTTGACAAGGGCAGTATTGTCGGAATGTGTGTTGCAAGTTTCTTGATCTGGAATGCACGGTTCATGGGGAAGAAATTCGAGGAGTATACCGAGTCAGGATATGTTGTGGGGGGGAATAATGATGATGACGAGGATAAATACTTGGAGGTAGAGGAGAGTGAAAATGAGGGAATGTCCAAGAATGTTGAGATGGCCAGTCGGCAGAACACTACTGACACCAGTTGTGGCTTTTATGACGATAATGAAATTGGTGCTGAGGAGGAAGGTCAATCGGAATCAGATGCTGGAGATGAGGAGGAGGATAACATGGTTGGGGTGAGGTCGCCAGATGAGAAGCATGTTGTGCAGTTGGTGTAGTCCGACGCATTTGTTTTGACCTGGATTTTTGAAGTGTCGTAGAAGGTTACGAGGCTGTTAGATGGATGACATAATACTAAACCTAATTGTATGAATTTAAACCAAACAAATGATAGTTCCATTCATATCAAGAGAAGGCTGACAATTATTAATAGTCAACCTGTGTCGTATCAAATAATACTTTTGCCACATGTTTTGGTAGCACCTGGTCTTTTTCATAAATGGATTAGGAATCAGACTTCCTCCATAATATTGATAGAGGACAGACATATGATGATATTATTGAAACAGACATCTACCAGGTTATTATGCTATCATGATGATGTCGTATTGTATTGTCCTCAAATTATTTTACTTTCTCCCAGAAACACTTCAATCAAGCAAAATCAAGCCTATAAAAGCTATTTGATCAATCAAAATGTGTACCAACCTAGCACAACATATGTACTGCCAATAAAATCTTGATGCTTGTGACAGCTCCAATATCAAAGAGATGACCAGCAAAATTTACAAATTATACAATAATTTGATAATATGCTGCAACCAAAACTGTTACTTAGCAACCTACATGAAATTGAAGTGTCGCCATTTGAAGAACAAAGAATCTCCAATTCATCAACTCTGCCTAAACGAAAAGAATCCCTCAAGCACCGCGCTTATGATGAAGCCTCAACATTGTTCTTGTAGTAAAAGTATCCCGCAGCAGCAACGGCCACAACAACTGCAATGACACCCATGCCTCCTCCACCTCCACCACCTTCAGCTTTTTCACCCTTCAGCCTCCTTGCTTCAATTTCCTCTGGAGTTAACTTCAATGTACCAATCAAGTGTTTTTTCAGTTCTTCCCTAGCATCATTAGAATGGCCAATGTCTTCGAAGAACTCGTCACCATCTGACCCACCAATATCAAGCATGACCTCTCCTCCGCCTGGGTGATCATCCAAGTAAGTCGACACATCATAAACCTTAGGACCACCTTTCAGTCAATAAGTTTTGATTAAAAGAAGAAGTTGTAAGTCAGATGAATGGTGTATCATAAAGAAAGAAAATGAATAAAAAATCTGTTGTCTGTTGTGTGTGCGTACGTGAGAAGCCAAGCAATCTTATGCCGCTGAGCTAGCTGTTGAGAGCCACAATTAAATAATTGCTAGCGTTTCATAATATCAGGGCACAGTAATGGAACACTCAGTGTAATTATAGCCGTTCTGTCTGATCCTTGATACCCATTACCATTATGCACCATCCTAAATGACATGACACACCTCTATCGCTATCATTATTTGGATTTTTTTTATGTGCGCTTATTCATGGACATGGAAGGAATACCACGCCCGCTAGGCGTCTCACGTTGCCCAAATTACCCCACGCTGCAGTACCAGAAACTGTTTCAATGTTGCAGCGGACCTCTCGCAAATTACAGTATACGACACGTGTTCGCCAGCTGAATTCTATATCTTACCGGTGGCGTCGTTTCCAATCACAAGCCAGCAGTCATCCGCCTTATTGTGCTTGGAGACCTCCTCCATGGTGTACTCTTTTACCGATTCGGTCGCCATAGTTGCAAAGTTGGGAGGGTTTCTAAAAAGGGATGGAGAAGGGAGGAGGTTGTGTTCAAAAGAGTGACATTGGTTGAGCCAGCAGCGCCAGCTCCAGCTACGATAGCGGCAATGACGAACTTCTGACTATTCTCAAACGTCAAGATGAGGCAGGAGAGGATGACGTGGTCGTCTGGGTCACTAGTCACGGGTCACGAGTGAAGCTAAGATAGATGGCGTGGGCTAGGTACGTATGTAGGTACGGCTGGACGTGGTGTGGGTGGGCTGGACGTGGGGGGGGGGTGTGGGCGGGCGGTGCGGCGGGCGGTGCGGTGGGCGGGCTCCAAAAAATAATGCCAGCTCGGCCAGCTCGCACAAAAGACACAAGTAAAGGAATCTCTCTATCGTACACAGAGAGAGACTAAGCGTATGGCCACATATCATAGGATATATCGTCACTTTTTTGCCTCCATTTCAGATATGACCGGATATATATATCCGTTTTTTCATTTAACTAGTGTTTTCATTTTTTTGTTAGTGTTTGTTAGTGTAATCTCATTGAAATGGATTGATAAGTACATTAGATCCTCTTACTGATTAATTTACTTTCCATTAACATTAAAATCACCCTCCAGGTCATTATTGCAGCGGACATATGCCCTTAGCTCTAGCATATCCTTGCATGTGTTATCTCCGACCGCCCGGCGAATGAAGGTAAGCTGAGAAAAGACTCGTTCGATTGCAGCGCTTGATACTTGAACGATGGCAATCAGTTTTGCTGCCATTAAGAAGCACGGCACACTATCTTTCCTTTCGTTCATTAGCATTCTCCACCAGCCATACACCCGACGTGACCTCTCTCCAACATCTTGCTTCCAGTTAATATCATCTTCTTTGCCAGTACCAGTACCACCCACATCTTCACCTGCAGCCCGTACAAGTGATTCAATGCTACCAAATGCTGATTTGAAATCATAGTCCGTGCAACCCTTTTCCTCCTTCTCCTTCATATGTTTATCTATATTGCTCAAAATGGTCCGCTGCCGTGCCCGCCTCGCTTTATCCTTGAGCCTTTCCTCATACAGCTTTTTTTCCTCTTCTTCATTCTCTCCTTCAAAATTGTACGATATACGAGTCACAATTGACAACAACTTAGGTACCTCCTTCTTCATATTGGAGAGAAATTCCTCATCAAACTCCTTAAACTGAAAATGAGCCAGTTCATCAATCATGCGATGAAGAGTTTCAATTGAAGGACCAGATCGCAAAAAAAGCACATCAAACCTTGAGCGATGCAACTGCAACACAGGGGACACCCGCGTGTGCCACACATCACACGAGCTACGTACCTACCATACGTACACACTATACGGATGACAGACAGACAACATTCGCCATGCTCAAAGTGGCGGGAACCGAACGGATATATGACCGCCTATATTGCACTTTTCAATGGATATGTGGCCATACGCTTATCTTTGACCCGTCAATTCAATTATTTGCTAAGGTGTATTCGTCTAGAAGTGCTTTGACATATAGAGTAATCTTTGTTGGGGCCAAGGGCATTAATAATTGGGGGTATTGGGGTTGGGGAGTTTTACTAGATGAGCTCTAGTACTTTTATCGACGATGTTGGGGCCAATAGTGATAAGTGTATCTAGTTTCGCCGTAGCCGAGAGGCATTACCAAGACCTTAAGTTGCCACCGCCTTATCTCGTGAGTCCTAGTCCTCACAATTAAATAAGCAAATAGACACTAAGAGGTTATGAGCAATATAAGTGCGGCAAGGAGCTCAACAAGCATCTCTTGCCGTAACTTCCTCCCCTACCAATAGGGGATCTCCCCCGCCCCGTCCTACCATAGTCACGTTCGGCCACCTAAATTTGGACGTGCTGTTTGGAGGCACAGGCTCTGCCATCGTCACAGGCGTCCTATATCTCACCTCCTCTGCCAATCCATCCTACAGCCCCTTTCGTTATTGGGCCGTTGACAATATCATCATCCCTAAAGCCACTGTCCAGCACTTCGCTGCTAGCGGCTTCGACATTGTCGAGTTCACTATCTTCACCGACCGCTCTACATAGATCTGCCTCAATGGCGCAACATCCCCGCTTCAGCCAATATCCCTCACGGTCCTTGATGCTTCTGGCCCAACCACTCCCAACCGCCCTACTGTGCTTTCTCCACCCCCACCGGGTGGACCACCTGCTCCTTCGCAACAGCCACCGACGTCTGATTTTCAACCAGTGAATACTGCATCCCCAATGCAGCAACAAACATCGGCCTCTTCCCCAGCAGTGGGCCAGCACCAACAGCAGACAACCCAGAAACAGCAACAACAGGCGCACCATCAGGCATAACAGAACAGCAGGCACAACAGGCACATCAGCAACAGGCGCAGCAGCAACAAACTTAGCAACATAGTAATGTCAGTGGACCATCCGGCAGCTCCATCGACACAGTGTTGCTCCTTCAGCAACTAATTGCAACAAATAACACTACGGCCTTGGCCATGCAATCCTTCGCTGTATCCCCTCGCTGCCATTCAAGTCCCTAAGGCTCCGATCACCAAGTTTCCCACCCGGGATGGCAAACCATCTAACGTCCCTCTTCTACTTGCCGCATTGAAAACTACAAGGGCGATCCTTTCTTCGATATGGTTGTCGACTGGTCCAAAACATTATCAGGGACCGAGCAACAATGTTGCCGTATCTTCACCGACATGTTTGTGGCCCTACCTACATCCGAATGTCATCAATTTCTCAACAACCCTGCCTACGTCACCAATGGTTTCGGTATGTTATCGGCCTCCATCGATTACTCGAATCCTTCCAATCCCGAACATCGCCTCCATGACATCCAAGAGGTCCGTCGCATCGACCAGGGCGCAGGTGAGTCCGCCGCCTCAAATACATGATTATGGTGTAAAGCCAATTATTTGAATTGAAACTATTGTATTCATATTATTCACATTCCTGTTCAGGTGATTTAGTACATCAGTTATTCTGTACACTTCTTAATTTTCGCTAAAGACCTGCTCAAACTCGTGAAATGAAACATTTCCTGATTCATTTAGATCCAATGTTCTTATCAGAGTTGCTCTGCAACAGAAGAGAAAGGTGAAGTTAGAACACAACTCAAGAGAACACAACTCTAAATAATACTGAAGACTTACATTTCTTCGTCGGAAAATGCTGCTCCAAGAGATTGCATCAACACACGCAGTTCCTGGGCATCCAATGTGCCATCATCATCCTCGTCAATCTCATCAAATGCCTCCTTCAATTCTTCTTTATTTGGAAACGACTTCATTCTTCGAAGGACAACAGCTCTGCGAAATTCTTGTCTCAGTGCCAATTCATTCAAAGTAGACTTAATGACTGAATACTTATCAGACAATTTTTGCAACCTCTCCAATGGCATACTCTTCATCACACAAGTATCAGTTGCGCAAACGGCCGATGCCTTTCTGTTCCTTTTTAGGGTCTGAGAATTTATTCCAAACATCCTGCCTGGTTTGACCGAATATATATGATGTTCTGCTGCAGTTACATCAATAATTCCATCCTTTACAATGTAGGCACCTTCTGCCACTTCGCCATCTTTGAAAACAAAGTCGCCTTTTTTGTACGTCGTCTCACCCATCTTCTCATCATTTAACATGATACTCATAGCACGTTCAAACTTTTCTTTGTTCGCCTTTTCTCTGAGTTTTGATGCAAGTGGTGACCCCTTGATGATATACTTTGAGAAAAAGTCCTTATCAATTCGTAGTGCATTGACTGGAGTGGTGCATGTAACAGTCATTTGCCTGTTCTTACCCAAGATTCCTCCCTTGCCAAAATGGTCACCCTGACCTTTCTTAGCTCGGAATCCATCCTCAGTGCTGACTTCAATTGTTCCGCTGTTGATAAAATACATGTAATCCCCTTCGTCATATTCTTTGTAGACTACATCTCCTTTCTTGAAATGAACACTCCTCATATTTTTGCCAATGATGTCAGAAAAATGATTGAACGACATTTTGTGCCCTGCTTCAGTACTGTCAGTTTTTGTTCGACGCAACTTTGAAGTAGGGAGTGATTTAAGATCTTTCCTGTCCAAGAAGCCTTTTTTGTCTTTATCAAGATGATCGAATGCACGTTCGAGCAGAGATGTTTGTTTATCAATCAAGCTTTCAAGAGAGGCGTCGTCTGAGAAGGAAAGTAGTCTTTCAATAACAGTCTTTTCAATTCCTGATGTGTACCCATGTAGTTGTTTCAAACGTTCTGCCGAGTCTTCCATGACGTACTCCGATGCCGTTTCTCCAGTAACCCACGGATGATGTAACATATCATGCGCCGTCATCCTCTTTTTTGGATCAGGTTCCATGAGTTTACTGAGCAAGTCGAGAGCTGATGGGGATAGGTTTCCTGCAAAGGGGCTATCTTTTAGGGGTGGCTGACGTTGCTCTTTAATGCGCCGTCCTATTTCTTCATCTGTTGCATCACAGTCCAAATCAAATGGATGACGCCCTACAAGCATCATATAAACAATAACACCTAAAACAGAATAATGTGAGGAATGTGGTTAATGAGAGTCCATCACAAAAACATAATGAGATAGATGCACAAGGATGACTCACCTAAAGCCCACATGTCAGCCGATGGATCAAGTGCAATGCTTTCGTCATCAAATGCTTCAGGGGGACAATATGCAGTGGTTGCACCCTCTTTATGGGTCAGTTTTCGAGAAGGAAGTCGAATCCCAGTATCCTCTTCTTCCGGGTGAGACAGTACCTCAGAACATCCGAAATCGATTAGCTTGATAACAGCATCTCCGCGAGTTTTCCTGAGCATGACATTCTCGGGCTTCAAATCTGCAGAAGAAATATTTCCATGTGAATGAGATGAGGATAATCAATTGATATATTTCAATCATACAGTATAAATCAAACTACATTACCTGCATGCACCACACCAATTCCATGAATAAAATCCAAAGCCGATGCCACCTGTCTCAATAACCTACTGGCATCTGCTTCAGAATAGGCTCCATGCTTGATCAAATGTTCAAATATCTCGCCCCCATCGACTAAATCCAGCACTAACAAATAATCATCCGCATCATCGAAGTTTTCCCTCAACATGCATATATTGGGATGCCCTCCATGTGACCTGATGTGCAGTAGTGCATTCATCTCCCTTTGAAACTCGTCATCTTCTGTAAATTCCTTCGGGATCTTTTTCAATGCACATGCTTCACCTGTAAACCTTTCTCGGCAAAGATAGACATCGCCGTAGGCACCTTCAATATGACGGATAGTTCGGTGAGTACGTTATGTCATACCGTAAGAAATCAAAGAATAAGAGCGTAATAAAATGGTAATACACAACAACTCACCAGATCCGAGAGGGTCATCAAATTGAACTTCGTAGATGGAAAAGAAAGTCCGCAAGCTTTGTTCGGCAGCCATACGTTTGGACGTGAGGGAACGCTGGAGACGTAAATCATGGTCGGGAATCAGGCCAGAGTGATAGCTGGATGCGGAGGAGTGCTCGCACTGCGCAGCTGATGCTGATGCCGACGTAGCAACAAAATTTCTGTATGGCAGCGGGTGACTGCTTGGCGGTTCTTTGTAAGCGCAACTGGCCTCATCGGCTTCTTTTTCTTCTTGGCACATGGTATTGTTTTCCTCTTCGTGCTGCATTTTTTCGCCTGCTATTGTGACCAGTAAGACTGCCGCTGCTGCTATGGACGTTTGCGTAGTGGCAGAGGCTGGATTAAAACCAGAACCAGAAGAACGGGACGAAGCCCGCCGAGCAGCGGTTCGAAAGGCATGAAACATAGATGTATCGTTTTGATATTATTATGACACAACCAAATGGCGGCGATTATTTTGATGACATGAACCTATGTGCGACGATCAACGATCGAGAGGGCTGAGCTAAACAGTTTTGCTTGATTGCAGTTTGATTGGTTTGATTGGCTGTTGTAGTAAATCTCGAAATCGTATGCCAGAAGAAGAAGAGTCGAATGAAGGAAGTAGGAAGTGGCGTCATCGACATCGAAAGCTACGAATCGAAAGTCTTGGAATTACGTGTCGTCCTTGGTCCTTGGTGTCGTCGTGTGTTTGTGTACATATGTATGACCTACAAAGGAATAGGTTTCGTCGGTGTCAAGAAGTGTCAACTCGCACAGACATCGAATGAATCACGACTCGACCAAACTGAACGGACATAAACAGATGTCCTTGGATTACCGTGCTGAATTCCTACGACACTTTTTAAATAACTTCAAAGATCCGCCACAGCGGTGGAGTCCCCCCGCCGCCCAGGGAGGAATCTATCAATCAACACAACAACCCAGATCAGAAAAACCAACATGATCAGCAAAGAGCACATCACAAATCACAAGGTCCCAGCAAATCCGAGAAGCGCGCGCGAGGCGCAGGCGCGAGCGGATCACTCGCCGTGCCGTCACTGTCTTATGTCGATGACGATAGAAACTGCAACAACATAAAAATTTGCCGCTCCACCACCACGCCTGTTTGTTGCCTTGAAGTTTGCCTTGACCACTATCGCCTATCAACACATAGAAAAGATGACAGAAGGTGAGTGTTTCGATGTGGGAGAAGCGAGAGCATGGATTTTTGATCGAGTGATAGCGTGGTTGGGCTATGACGGATATCTGATGCTGATGTCATATCCCTTGTCTGCATCTGGGCTTCGGGCTGGCTCATGGTCAAAATTAGTCGGGCTACCACTGCGTCGGATATCAGTGGCAATAGAAGATGTTTGGACGGATGGTGCAATGCTTCCAGACCTCATTTTGGAGCCCATCTTGTGCGTTTTATCGAGTGCTTGGGTTGCAGCGATCAATCCCATGTAATATTTGCTCACCTTTTTACAACAATCTTACTTTACAATCCATTGTCCCCCACCCCACCTCACAAAGAATACACATTGGAACAATGCAAACTCCTCGCCGCAAAGGTGTCGAGCGTCAGCGATCTTCCCCTCCAGTGCAAGAAATACGATGAAGCAGTCAAAACGGCCAGTATCAGTCGCAAAGAGACGGGGGAGAAGGCTGCTGCATTCGATGGTATGCAGGGTGGACGTGCCGCTATGGCCAATAAGAAGAAGGGACGGGAGAACCATGCTCAGATTCAGCGTCGGCTTACCAATTCGCGTCGTTTTACGAAGCAGAAATAATCCGCTGGTAGGGAATATTTGGGTTTGAAAAGTGTTGAATACATTTGGGGGGGGGGGCACTGACAGTAAACAATATTGGGGGAAACGCTGACAGTAAAAAAACTTCGAGTGGGGTTGGTACTTGGATATATTACTCCACTTGAGACTCACGATTGGAGGGGGGGGCAAGGTGAACGAGGTGGGGGCGGGAGGGAGCTGCTTTGTGGTATTGATTTAGTATATTAGATTAGGTACATAGATGCTTTTAATTGGAAGGACTTAACTGGATGTGCATCTCACATTATTGCCCTGATCATAAGATAAATCCTTCAGATTGTCAAAATGTGTTTCAGACGTCTGTTATTTCAGTTGAACTGTCCAGCTGTAATTTGTTTGCTTGAGGGACAAGGGGGGAAGTACATGCGATCGAAACCGTGCCAACTCCAAAAATGATTGAATATTAGTTGGTTTCTGGGATACCACTTAGTTTGACACAGATAAGAGTTGCCTCTCTTATGATAAGCATATTTTTACGTTACAAGCAATCTAGATTCTTGTTTGCCCTCGATATGCAGTGATGACACAACATGTTGCCATCCCTCTAATCACCCTCCTATGGTATTAATATAATTACCTACAAGGTCAACTTGCCATTTCATGTCCCTAGACACTGAATTAGCTGGATGGATCCAGATTCAGGGGGATCCAAACGCTCGCTGGGCTAGATCATCCCACCATCTTCTGATCAGGGCCAACCATCAGATCAGCTGATGGGTACACAGTATATATTATTAGTCCCTGTGCTTGGCATTCTTTACAATGCATGGAAGACAGATAGACCAGGAAAGGAAATGTGAAATAAGATTAATTGTTTTCTGCTCATACCAATACTAGTTTAATTTCATCTAACACGTTAATAAGGTCAAGTAAACAAGTGCCTGAGAACAACAACTAAGGTACGCACCCCCCCCCCAGAATAATATGCAAAATTGCAAGTCCAAGCTTCTTCCTGACCCCCAGTGCAAGGACACCTTTATTCTTCCAACTGTTCAACCCCCCCCCCCCCATACCACAATGTGAAATTAATCCACCTTGATCGTACTAAAGATCTTACGAATAAAGAAAAGACTCATCAACGCTCCAATAGATCCAGTGACCAAGAACATGGCCGTGCAAATGAGACCCATGTATCCAAAGTACAACATGTAGGTGATGAGCATCTTAGAGGCCTCCAAACTTCGGAACCAGAAGAAACTGTAGACAAACGTGTAAGCGGCAATGCTACCAGATGCCATGAAGGAAAACCACCACCACCTGTGATTCTCAGAGCATAGCTGATAGTAGCAAAGGAGGACAGTAACCTCAGCACAAGTAATGATAAGAATCATGTACACCACGAGAGTGAATCCAAAGACGTAGTAGAATTGATCCATCCATAAACTAGTCATGATGAAGAAGAGCTCAACATACGCCGCTGCGAATGGGACCATACCCGCCAAACAAATTCCAACAATGGGCTTCATGAAGAAGGTAGGTTCGGGAATAGCACGTGCGATGGTAGATGTGACAGTGGGGAACGAAATGCTCTCCGCCTTGTAACCAAAGTAAGCTCCCAAAAAGACGAGGGGGATCGACACGCAGCACCACATGGCAGCGACAATGACAAGATCCAAGAATGGGACACTGGCTGTGGATTTGAAGAAGGCCAAGATGGTATTGAAGAAGATGAATGTCACGAAGCAAAGACCAGGGAAGGCGGTTGCCGTCATGAGGGTGCACAGCTGCCATTGACGTCCGCGGAAGCTCTTGTATAGTCGGCTGGAAACATATCCTGCCAAACATCCACAGAGCATGTAGAAGACAAGGGTGGCCGTCATCAAACTACCACGACGGGCAGGGCTCAAGAATCCCACAGCCGAGCAGCAAATGGTGAAAAAGGCACATAGGCCAATCTGAGCTCCGGATCCGACCATGATGCAGTATGCCATGGGATTGTTGGCGGGGGGACGGAAAACATCGGCATGCACCAACTTCCATCCGCTCTCCTCTTGCTCTTCCTCTTTCTCTTCGTCGGACAAGGCCGATATGGCATTGTACCCGGCAATATCCCTACGAAGATTACGGACCAAAATCGACACAACCAACAACGAAAGGAACAACACCACCAAAATGGAGTTGGTAATAGAATACCAATGAACCTGAGCAGGAACCATATGATCCTCAGTCAAGTACACATCCCAACGGGAAGCCCACGCCGTCTCCGAATATTTCCACGTAACATCATACGTATAAATAATATTCGCATCAACCGCCACCTTCTGAAACGCCGAAATGGACGACCGATCAACGTGGGTATTCGTCTCACAAATCTCGAGGGGCTTGGAGAATCCCTCGGAACTCTCCCCGTCCCACTGATACCCCCCCGAATATTTATGGTTGACACTCATGGGTTCGATGGCAAATCCCACGACGCGATGTCCTTCCTTCCCCTCGGGGTTGTGATATTCGAGCATGATGTTAACGTGATTGTAAACAAAGGTTTCCTTTGTATCCTGAGCGATAAAACCGATGGGGAAACCACCGGCGTAATGTGTCTGGTGTTGTCCAGAGGCGGTGAGGCCCACGGAGGCTCCTGGCATGTTGTCAATGATCCAATTGTTGTGGTAGCCGTACTTGATGTGGGTTCCAAGGGTGTGTGCCTCGACCTTGCTTAGGGTGACTTGGCATAGGACTTGGCAGTAAACCTCGCGGAGCATGTTGATGGAGTAGGGAGAGTTTTGGATTTTGTTACCCGTCAAAAATTCGCCGAGGTTTTCGGAGGCCATTTTGGGGCCGCCGGTGGGGCGGCAGAAGGGGAGACGGTAGTAATCTTTGGGGAGCTAATGATGTGTGGTGTGGGCAGCATTATGGATGGGGAGTTTGATTTGGGTGGTGGGTATTGATAATATAGGATGAGAAGGTCATAGCAGGTCATAGCACGCACATGATTACACAAAGATACAATGGTGAGGACAATAGAAAACAGAAATAATTTATCAATTGAAGACATTCACAGTCCATCTCCGCAACCTCCTTCTAATAATGCGATCCTTACCTGAGTGTGAATCGAAGTCAGCGAGTTCACCTTCATCGGGACCTCTTCACCAACCTCAAATTCGTGCGGGCGGACACCGGGGACGTAAAATCCATGGGCCGTTGTGAGGATCGCCATGGATAGGACAGATGCCTTGGCCAGGCAGCTTCGTAGGTTCGTCATTGCTGCAGTGTTTGTGGGGCGATGGAAATGTTATGTCAACGGGGTTGAAAGGCAGCGGCAAGGGGTCGGGAAGTTATTTGTGTTTTTGACAATTGACAATAAATAGAGTGGTTTTAGGGAGCGCGCAACGCAGTTATAAATCGCAGTTTCAGCTCGCCGGGACTTTGTCAAAATAAATGGCGGGAGCTTGTTTGCGAACAAAGCCACTGAAGGCCGCGGGGGACCGGTGACGGAATGAAAATCGCGAACCTGACGGAACCTGACGGAACACGACAACTTCATTCACGCATTATTAATCGTATTCTACAAGCTTCTAAGATATTGAACGAATACGCTTCGGATAATACAAAAGTCAAAATGCACAAACAGAATCCTTGTAGATAGCGAAGCTCGAATTAGCTATGGCAAGCCGACAGATGCGTCGCCTTCTCAATGCTATCAATTCCTACGCAAAAATTATAAAACGCATGAACATCGCAAATCTCAGATTTGCGATGTTCATGCGTCGTTTATCCCAGATCCCGGCGAACTCCCAGCCAACGCATGAAGTGCGAGGCCTACGGAGTTGCCCAACTTCAACCATAACTTCAACTTAATATTCTGCGTGGTTAATTTGCGATTTATAACTGCGTTGCGAGGTCCCTAAAACCACTCTAATGACGCTAACGTCAATATGTATTTTCTGATTTATTTGGTATGGGTGGGATCGGGTGGGATCGTGTAGGCAATGTACCATGGTGTACATACGTACTATGGTACTAAGTCCTACGTAAGTTAGATTAGTGACGTGGTCGAAAACTTCGTGGCGGGAACCGTCTTGGCGGGAAACCCTCGCGCGCTGACAATGGTCTTGGCGGGAAAGTCTTTATGTCACTGTGAAATACTTTATGTACCGAGATGGTACGATGTTGTTCTATCGTATGTTGTTCTATTGTATCTGTTGTCTGCCTCCAGTACACACAACCATAATAAAAGGCACACTTATTCTTTCCTATTACACACACCATGAATGATGTATCTAATATTGCTGAGCTGGATACCAGGGCTTCCGCCACCAAGAAGGGACATGACCAGGGGATTAGCAAGTGGAATGAATTTGCCAATCTGCAGTCACCGAAGTACCCCCAATTCCAATATCTGACTGGTGAATTTGTATGTGGCAAAGTCTTAGGAAATGGTTCTATGGACAATACAAATAATCCTCCTATCCGCAAGTGCTTGGCGGAGTTCTCTAACTTTCTACTGAATAGGAAGGTTTCTGGTGGTAGTTATCACGCACCTGGTGCAGTAGGGCAATTCTTTTCGACCTTCAAGGCCACACTATTCAAAAAATTCAAACCATTGGGATATACCGGGTCGTCACCAGACTGGTACATGGAGCTTTATCATGGGTTGTGTATGAGAATGAGAGCAAGTACTGCGGCAATCAAACGGGGGGAAAAGATTAGAAAAAAAGCTGTTGGTATGTCACGGTATAAGATTGTCGAGTGTTGTGACTATTTACTGTCTCTAAACAACGCCCAGACATATGAGGACAGAGCTGTTCTGGCTACACTCTATTCAGCATGTGGGCGTAGTAGCGAGGTAGCTACTTCTTCCTGGGATAATATGACATATGTTCCCGATATTGAAGCCCTTGGCAATGATTGGGGTGACCTGAAGAACGGGCAGCAAAAATGAATGAGACATATGTCAATGATTCTAATTATTTTGCACTCGACATACCGTATTCTGTGGCATGCAATCTCATTATGGGTGGGGGGGCACAAAGCATCAGCAACTGCTGCTGAATCAGGTGTGCACTGGATCTTTCCTGGCTATGTTGATATGGCAGATGGAGGAGCGGCTGCCAAGGTCTCTCGGATCCTTGACAAGTGTAGGGAGAGGGGGGTCACAGGTATTCCAGAGGGAATGTCAAGTCATGGTATTCGCGTATCAAGTGCAGATACCATGATGTTTCATGATATGTTAGGTCTGCCTTCAGTTATATTACACATGGAGGGTGGGCTGATGACAAAGAGTCGATGATATTTTCCTACTTCTCGCAGAAGTTGTTTGTGACAAAGGCAGGGAAAGTCCTAGCAAATTGGAAATACCCTGACAAGCATGTTAGCGCCGCAACTCTGGATGCATTTTTAACGACAGCAAATGCAACTCAGGTGAGGGATTATGGGGATGAGCTGTTTGCAATGGCTCCAATTGCAAGTATGTTGAATGGTGAGCTAAGGGAGGTAAGAAATCTCTTGCTTGCGACATTGCTCATGTACTACAGGAGCACAAAGGAGAAGCATGGGGTGCAGTCTCTGCTGATTAGCCATATGCATCACTTTGCCATTCAATGTGGCATTCCCGTCAAAGTACTTGCTGAGTGGGGGGACAAGGTAAAAGAACGCTTTGATGCAGATAATGCCCAGAATCTTGCCAAAGGAGATGATTCTGAGATAGAATTGCTGAGGAAGCAAGTGACGTTTCTTCAGGAGGCATACAAGGCGCAGCTTGAAGTGAACAAAAGGACCAACGCCAAGCTTGATCGGATCCTAGGTGGCTTTGGACGAATGGAAGCATTGGTGGAAACAATTGCTCATACTGGCTCGGATCCAACCCCCTCGCCTCCTAATAAAAAGCAAAAGCGACGCCACAACATGCCATCAACACCACCTACAGCTGCTACGTCATCCCTTCCAGTACTATTCCCACCAGCATTATCTCCAAAAAATCTGTTCCAGGCATTGACACAAAATACAAGCCGCCGTCCACCATTCAACTTTGAGGGAGTCATGAATTGGGATTATACAAGGTTAGTAAAGGAGTGTGTTTCTCAACGCCACGGCCCAATCATGCCTGGCATTCTTTTCCTCGGTGATTTTATAACAGCTAGTCAAAGGTTTTGAGGTTGAAGAAGGTTTATTTTGAGCTGACAAAAATGGCATCCATTGGGGACAAGAAGTATTTCAGTTGTGGCAAATGCCCAGATGACGGAGATGGGAGGTCTGCATGGCTAGCTAGGATTGAAGAGATTGTCCCTCCCCATGTAAGTGAAATGACGAGGATTTTTCTCACAAGAAAGGAGTATGCCATGAGTAAGGATGCCGCTGTTGCTGTCATTGAAGAGTTGGCAGGAAAACAGAAAATGAGTGCCAGTGCATTGGGAGGGTTGATTGAAAAAACTACGACAGCTGAGAATAGTGCGAAAAAAAGAAAGTAGTTAGGTAAACAAGAAATGATAGTTGGGGTGGGTGATGATAATGAAAAAGAATATTCTTTGAGCAACATTACTACTATTTATTTTAATAGCCCTGCATATTTATAACAACAATGAAACAAAGATTAGAATGAGAATAAAAAGAGATTATTTAATTGTCATGGTACATAACTGGGCGGGCTCACCTATTTCTTCCTCTTGTCGGCATCAAGGCCATGGCTGAAATAATACGAAAGCGGTGGTGAAATATCATGCTTGACTTTGTTTCAAGTTCGATAGATGCACAGCAAGAACTGACCTGTGGCGGTTGC
>JAZGVS010000209.1:5807-18400 GCA_037356235.1 Bacterosira constricta
GGTACTAGTTCCTACCCAAGTCCCCATCCTCAGTCTGCTGTCATCATGGAGCAGGTGTGTAACGAGAATCATCCAGTCCTCATCCAATCACATCCATCAAAATCCAAAATCCACCGAATCAACATATTATTGTCCCAGAAAACAATTCCCAGCATGATCACAAAGTAATAAAAAACAATGGCGAAAACAAAGCAAACCGCCCGCCGATCTGCCGTAGGGAAGACCCCTCGCAAGCACCTTGCCACCAAGGCTGCCGCAGTGAAGGCCCCTCACAAGCGTCGCAAGCGGGATGATGTTGCCGCCAGTCCCATTGTCACCGCCACACCCACTGCTGCAGTCGCTGCCACACCCACTGCCGCAGTCGCCACAGCCGCTGCCGCTATTACCACTGCCACTGGCCCTAAAAAACGAAAACATTGGCCTAAGGCTGAGAAGAAGGCGGCAATAATATATTACAAGAATGAGTTATCACGCCCTTCCCCCAAACCAAAAAATGTCATCGTTGACGAATTGGGGTGCAGTCAATCCATGATGTATAGATGGTTACAAGAAGAGTGCGGGTTGTGCAAAAGTCAACATTCCAAAAAAAAGGAATCATTGTCATGCTCTACTAAACAATGCACTATGACCTTGTGTGCATCTTGCGTGGTGAAACTCCTCATGAAAAGAATGATCAAGAGAGAGAAGTTTGATTTAGATACTGAGGTTAAATGTGAATTTTGCTGTAATATTGGCTACTCAAAGCTGTATCAGATAGATCTCTGTCAAACCATGATTCGCACCTTCATCCCAAGTGAGTTGAAGGAACTGAAAGAGTTCTTAACGAGCAAGATGGAAACCCTTCATAACAGGCGAGCTAAAGTGAAGGATATCCTGGAGAATAAAGATCTAGTCCCATGGGATGATGACGAACTGAAGAAAATGACCAAGTTTGTTGACCTTCTTGATGTATCTGTGGGAGAGGACAAAATGATGGGAATCTCCTTCTCCATCAAGTGGATTAGAGCACAAGATGAAATTATGGGTCGGACAGTTGATACGGGTCTTCTTGAACCGTTCATTTTGCAGTTGGATAAAATGAAGGATCAGCAAGCTGGGATTAAAGAAGTCATGATGGATCTTGGTGTGAAATGTTTTGAACGCTTGGTATTTATTGAAACCATGGGGGGGAGTCATTTAGATCTTGATGGGGTTGCACCACGGGTTTGGAACCGTCGTATTCAGAAATTACTGGACAAGTTATACACATTTCATGTCGGGAGAGAAGAAGATAAGAAGAGATCAACAGTGAAGGTGGCAGAGGCAAGGAAAACGAAAGAGGCAGATAAGTTGAAGAGGGCGACAAAGGCAAAGGAGATGGAGAGAGCAAAGGAGTTGAAATGTTCACAGAGGCTGGAGCAGTTTTATGAGCAGAAATGGAAAAAGGAGCACTCAGATAGCGGGAGCCAGGTTCCACTGGAGGAGTATCTGGCAAAAAGGAAGGCAGAGGTGGATCTGGAGAAGATTAATTTTCTGATATGTCCTCGTTGTGATCAATTCTATTTCTCCCCTCCTTCCAAATATTACATCTGATTGTCATCCCCCCCTGAAAATATCATGCCTGATCAACGTTACCCCACGCATTTAGGACATAATCCTCCGGTTCGCATTGCAGATTGTCAACCCCCCCTGAGAATATCATGCCTAATCAACGTTACCCCACGCATTTAGTACATAATCCTCCGGTTTGCCTTGCGATAAAAAGATGGCACTTTTTGCATATTAAATCGGATGGGGAATACATTTCTCTATAACACGGATCGCACAATCCCCCCTTTCGTCTGGAAAGCCTTTTGTTGCAGGTAGGACACTTTGGTTTTGGTTTTGAATTGTCATGCTTATAACACACACATCTGGTGCCCGACGAGAGGTGAGCCCAAGTGGTACACCCATCAACCATACATCTCTGTTTTCGATCGTCCCACTCCTCTTTCTTTTCAAGCGCTCTCTCTTGTTGATCATTATACGCTGCAGTTGAGGCGATTAAATCCAAATACTTTGCATTGTTTGCTTCTGCTTCTAGTGTTGGTTCTATACCAACAGCGCTGTTGAACTCTTCGGATATGTTGCCAGCCTTTTTTCCTCCTATCAACAGATAGTTCAATGACAGTTGTACCAATTCAAGAGTGTATTTACAAAAATCACCCTTTCTCTCAGATAATTGATCGATGACATGCGATACATATGGCAATGGGGAGGTCTTGTCCAACATAGTCTCATCCTTCCCTTCCGCATTTGAATTCCAACGTAGTGATTTACATGCTTGACCATATTGCTTGACGAGTTTTTTTTTTTTAGGTAGGTTAGTTGCATGGATTGAACATTGGGTGAACCTCCTGAAATAAACCTATTCGGAGGATTTGATTTCCTTTTTTTTGCTGAACCAATCGGTTCAATTTGACTCGGTAGAATCCACTCTTCTCTCTCATCCCACGCCCATTCTACCAGAACATAGCCTGCGATGATGCCTGTAAGTTGTTTTGCAAGCGTCCCCTTTGCTGAGCTGCTCTGTTTAACCATAACGCAATTGTCAATGGTTCTCTTGATGTATTCGTGCGCAATGTGGCAATGGTCCCCGTTTTCTAATCTCGCAACAGCGCCTAAGACTTCCACCGCACGCACACCAGACTTTATTGCTCGTAGTTTGACCATGCCAACTCTACTCAACTGAGTAACAGTTGTCCACTGCCCATCCGTTCGATTGCCTTGCCAGACGGTGATGTCCTCTGGTGTGAATTTGCATGATGGGTCGATTTGATCCAGGCGGTCGATTTGATCCATGAAGTGTTTCTTGGTTTTTGTTTTTTTCCTTGCATCCTTTCGTTCTTGAGGGTCCACCATTGGCGGCGCAGCAATAATGATAATGGTTGCAATATATCTAGGAATATGGAGCATTGATTCTCGGAAGGCTGCCGTTGTGATCCACGAACATTTTCTAAGGGGTCAATCAGGAACTCACTCCCGCCCACTTCGGATGCAGCATGGATCGAGACGGAGAACAATTGAGAACCCTTTGGAAAGAACCCCCTACAGAAATCATCTCCTGTCAGATCCACGTGGAATAATATTGCAAAGACGATCTATTACCTACCTCGGATACTCACTTAAGTATGTCTTATATACTTAAATAATCATACATAGATATAAATGTACATAGTAGTTGGGCGACACAAAATGTACATCACCACATTCTGGCTAAAGTAGACTGATCACGAAATGTACATCGCAACATTCTGTCTAGAATAGACTGATCATAAGCCGCAACGGATAGATTCAAGTAACATACACGGTATATGTCCCGTATGAAATGGAAAATAAAAAAATCTCGGTATATACCCCGTATATACCTACAATGTGAAGAGTGGTACTCAATCACGGTATATACCCCGTATATAGACCAACCGGCACTACCTTAAGGACAGATACGGATGTTTCTTTGCTGCAGTGCTGGGATGGAAACCTATCCGTATAAGTGCTTCCAGCTTTATTTACCATCCTTACCAATACACGTGCATTCTTGACTGCTTTGGGGTCATTCGTCGATGGGAAATTCTTATCCTTTCCAACAAACCACTTATTGTAATACTTAGAAAATAGTGCAAGAACTCTGTAGTTTGCTACCGCCTCTGACTTCCCACGCTTGCAATTCACCTGAACTAGACTGTCCCGCTTGATGAATAACTCCTCAATTTCATCGCTCTCGTTATCTCCGCCAGACTCATTGGTTGTTGCAGCCATTGCTTTCTTCTTATTGAACCATCTTGCATTCCTTGAATTGTAATGCCCAGCGGAAGATAATGCTCCTTTCTCCATTTTCCCCAACTCAACAAGCTCAACAACCTTGAGAGCAGAAAGAGGAATGTTAAGCATATTCTCACTTCTCACCAGGGCTTTGAATTGAGCAAAGGCATTGCCACCGTCTCCTGCATCGAAGAAGTTGTTTTCATCGTTTGCACTGTCCTGCACACTATCCACAAACCCATCCTCCAATAACAGGTCTCCATCATCTCCCGTGCCCTCAGCTGCCTGGATTTCATCCATGTGATGGGCTATGACACTCACTGGCACGCTTCCCTCAATCACAATAGGCTCATCTTCTTGAACTGGCAAGTCTTCCGCAACTTCACTTGACCTCCCTCTAGTTTCTCGTTTGGGTGGCTTGAAGAAGGTTTCAACCAGTGCAAGAAGATCCTTTGAACTATTGATGTCAACCGCAAAGGGAGAGAGGCCATTGCCTTCCTCGACCCCAAATAACTTGAGAAAAGGAATCATGAATGAGTTAGTAAATTCAAGAATACCCTTGACCTCATCCCACAACTGATCCACAGCTGGGCGGTTGTTGTCCACGTCTACTGGCCCCGCAGAGGCTCCATTCGATCCAGCGCGCAAAGAGGAGAGGAATTCTGGGAAGGTTTGTTGATATCCTTTGAAGGTTGTGTTCGTTCTTGATGTGACAAGGTTGCTCTCAAAAATAGCTTCAAGCCTGATGTTACTCCTCTCAACGATGCAAATTAACTGCTCCATGTTGAACTCACGAAGAAGCATTCTCCAGAACCCATAGGTGTGTTCATTGCACTCGGAAGTTGTGCGCCTGGGATGCAAGACATCGCTCCGCGAAACAAGGAACAACAATCCAATTGATTCAAGCACCATGTTCCTTTTATTTGGCAACATAGTGCTGCCATCTGTGTGGAAGGATGTGAACCATAGGAGAGTTGCCCAAGTGTAAATAGCACGTTGCTTCCATTCAAGTACCCGAGCATTCACTGCGTAAGAACGGAGTCTCATAAAGGTAAGAGAAACAACTACTACCCCTAAGTTGCCAGCGCCATCAAAACCAGCAGCAATCAACTTTTGAATAGTCAATACCGATGCCAATCTTAAGGGCAATGCATCCGATGCAAAATCATCAATACGGATGAGCTCAAGTCTGACCCTTGCAGCCATTAACATGTAGGGATCAAACACAAAGTACCCAATCGACGCCGGAGAAGAACCACCGATCAATTGATACCTCAAATTCTTGACATTATGGTTTGGATCAGGCAGAGAGATCTGATTGGATTCCCCAAGAAGGAACTTCTTGGTGAGGGACAAATTTCCCTGGACTTTACACGCTACACCATCCGTAGACGTATTCAGTACTACCACATTCCCTATTTCTTCAGCAGCAACAAGACATGATTTGATGACATCCTTCATAAAATCATTACTGTCATTGATGGACTGAGGATATCCGGAGAGGGTGTAGTATGGGCACATGCCAGGAGGCACCTCTTGGAAGGCAATAATAGCACACTTCACCTCTGCTGCAGCTACACCATGACCCCCATCGATGCATTCCTTCAGCTTGTCCTTCCAGTCATCGGCGCTTGCATTGTCTTCAAGGGTGACAAACTGATTATTTGGTGCCATGCCTCCAACAATCCCCCCATGGGTACTTGTGAACTGGAATGCAGACACCAGACAAGTAGCGTCAATGCCAACAGAAAATGCAACTCTCATGGTTGTGTCATTAAATCCTGTTCTAATCCTACTAATAATTCCCCTGATGCGATGGACAATTTGTTCTTCGGAAAGATTAATGAAGGGTTCACTCCTCCTCCTTGCAGTTAGGACCTTGATATGCCTCAAAGAGACGGAACAAAAGTTTCCCGAAACATACTCAAAAGCCTTCTTGTCTCCACTTGCTGCAAGAGCCAAGAAAAAGTTAATGACTTTGGTACCGTACTGAGGATTCTTGATTCCCTCCACTTTCGAAACATATCCCTTCATTAGGTTGACAACCAAACTATCCCTGAATTGCTCATTCTCTGTGTAATGACGAATGAAGTTGTCAAGAAAGGTGTCGACGCCGGGAATGTAACCAGACCTTGTTGTGACCACAGCCGCAGCATTACCGGTGGAGAGTGACTTATAGAAACTCAGTGAAAGGATGATCCTTCCACATAAGGCTACTCCTTCGCCACTGAACCTCCCATCCTCAGCCTTGACAAAAGCCTCCATAAATTTCAGCTCCGAACGGGTGATCTCACTTCTATTAGTGCACTCAACTGCACGGAGCAGCTTTCCACCCCTCTCCTTGATCACTTGACGATATTTTCTGCCGCTATTTTTCCTATCATTAAATGACAAAATAAGAGTGAGATGATTAGAGATAGAATACCATTGATCAACAATATTCATGCCAAGGGCTCACGTTAGATCATCACATTTAATACAAGCAAAGATATTGCCCTTTTGAGTCCGACGGTATGTACCACCTGCCCCGTTGCAGTCTTTGTCAAAGATTTGCGCAAACTTCTTTCGACCCATCCCAACATTTCCAACCTTATACCTTGATTTTTCACCGATTGAAGCATACAAAGCATAGACGCCGAGCGGTTCTTTGAGTTCTCCGCGGTAGTCTGGCATAATTCCTTCACAGGTGGCCGGCTTCTTCGGCTGAGTTGATTCTGCAGCAGGAGTGGTAGCAGTAGTATCAGCCATTGATAAGGAAGAATCAGAAGGATTTGAGGCTTGCTGGCTCTTGAGCTCCTCATGTTTCTTCTTGTTATCCTCCTTCGCAGAAACCTTCTCATCATAAAATTGGAACATTGGAGACTGCCTTGATTTGAGCTGCTTATGTGTAGCCTTCTCGAGGGAAGTGAGCTTTGTCGTGCCCATCTTCATTTTTAGCTCCAGTAGCTTGACCTCTTGAAGGCGTCGGATGATTTCCTTGTGCTCCGGAGAGTTCTTGTGATCGTTCCATCGGGCAAGGGTGAAGTCACGCCCATCACGACACACCACACTCTTGCTGCATGTCCCACAGAAGGTCCAAAGCCCATGTTCCCTATCAACCCTGGAACAATGCTCATCATTAGCAGGTAGACAGACAAATGACTTATATGCCTTAACCTTCTTTCCATCAGGACATGCAGCCACATCATACACCCATGAACTGTGTTTGTTGCAATAGGCACAATAGTGGATTGAGTTAAAAGTTAGATTCAGATCAACAAAAAGAACAAAGGAATATTGAATAATGAACACTCACTCCTCACTGTCTGAAGCCTGGATATCATTCCCAGATGCACCGTTGGCTGCATTCAAATCAGATGCCTCGTCGGCAGCAAACATTTCCGCTATGGCCTCATCAGAACTGATCTGATCCTCCTCCTCCCTATCACTTTCAGCAATACTTTCCGCAAGGGCAACAGCAACAGAAGCATCAAACTCCGTGTTAGGATTACCAATCAGTTCTGATTCAATGATGGCATTGCCAAGATTGAGGTAATCTTCCTCAAAGTGGCCAATACTCCGACAGTTGAACGTCGAGGCAAGCACAGCCTTGACCTCCAGAGAGTATGTTGCCCAGATGAGGGGACTAATTCCATGAGCAACAGGAAGAACTAGATTTTGATTCCCCAGAAGAGCGACAGAGGTTGCTTGATTGGCATGCTTGGTTGGTGATGTTGGCTTCTTACTTGGATCGGGGTAGAGAGATTCGTCAAGAGCTGGTGAAGCTCTAAACATATCAGTAATGTCAACATTTGGAAGAGCTGCTGCAGCATTACCAAGAGTAGGATGCCCATTAGTAGCAACAGCAAACACAGCATTCCTGGTGGGTGATGTAGGCTTGGTGGCAGCAGCAACACAAGGAGGCACCTGACCATCATCAGATAGGTAGAGACGTGCAGCAGGAAGGAGTGCCGCCTGTGTGGCAGTCAGTGCAGCCTGAGGAAGTGTCACACCCTGCATAGGAGAAGACACAGCCACGATTTCTTCTGGGGGAGATTTGCGCATGTGAAGTGAGGCATCCACCCCCAAGGTAGGCTGAATGGGCGGGGTTGGAGCTTTCTTCTTGGGAGATGAGACAGCAGGAAGGGGCGATTTTCGCTTGCGAGTACCACCACTGAGCGCATCATTCGTCTTCTCCCGCTGCGATCCCAACGTGACATTTGGCCTGGTCTGTCTCTTGGGGCGAGCAGATACCGACGCATCAGAAATGGAGTTTGGCCCCGCCATGTTTGATGATATTGATTTGGTGTGGATTGTTGCAATAGGTTGCCAGATTGTTCTTGGATATTGAAAATTGTGATTGTGAGGCAATGACGAGAGTTGGTTGATATTAGGAATGCCATTATTTGCTCTCGGAGTTGGATCGTCATGATTTGGGGAAAGGGGTTCAATAATGGCTGAATATTTGGCGCTAGATGATGGGAAACCAGCATGTTGAAATTGTTTTTTGGTGGGATAATTGGGAAAGAAAAAACCCTGTTGGCTGGAGATTTATGCCTTGGCTGGATTCCGTCGGAGGGCTTTCGTAGGAGCCACGCTGAAATTGAAATGATTTTTTGTTCAAGAAGACGACAAATAATTGGTGCTTCCGAGGATAGGAAAGAATCAAGAAGCCACGGCTAGTGCCAATAATTTGATGACGCTGCGGTGGCTGAAGGCAGCAAGCACCCACGGAACAGTGGTGGGAGGACACGCTATGTCGCTCAACACAGCGCTTCCGAGGATAGGAAAGAATCAAGAAGCCACGACTAGTGCCAATAATTTGATGACGCTGCGGTGGCTGAAGGCAGCAAGCGCCCATGGAACAGTGGTGAGAGGACACGCTATGTCGCTGTGTTGGTGGGAGGACATGCTCTGTCGCGCTGCGTTGAGGACGACAACGATACGATATTGTCTGATTGATGCAGATTGATGCATTCGTTGTTGTCGTTGTTAGTGAAAATAAGAAGACAGCGAGTTGTGCGTTGTGCCGGGTTGCGCCCTAGATATCACAACATAGCTTTCATTGGAGATAGCTAGAGAGATCCTGAGGCTTCCTGAGGGTTCTTGTTGTTCACACATATTCTATAAAAGATTCCCACATAGACAAATTGAAGTATACGACAGAATAAGACACACTACGACACATCGTCACAGGGAAAAACTCCTTTGACCAACAAAAACATACTCGGGTACGCAGTGGAATTTCGCTGGGCGGTCCAAATTTGCTGGTCATGTACTAGGGTACATTTGAGAAGTGCTAGGCGGTCCAATAACCGTACCAAGGTCTAGCTAGTAAAGTTAGTTAGCACCTCATCCCCCCTGTTGATGAGATAGAGCGGAGGTGTCGGTTGTCGTCTCTTTTACGATACGATCGTGGGCACAGCACGCCGTTCATTTTCGGATGTGAGCGCGTGGGCCTATGTACCACCTATGTACGATAGTTCTACCAAGTTGGTAGGATTTTGGGACGCTCTTTTAGGTACAATATACTCACATAGGTACAATCTGGTACAATTCTCCCAACCAGAAACTTTTTGCAACAGGAAATCATTTCTTCCAATCAAGGAGCAAAATCAAGCAAGAACTATTGTACCTAATGACGGTAGATATGTATCAAGAACAGGGTACTCGTAGGTACTCGTAAATCTCGGGGAACAAGATCGAAGGTGTGCAAGATTAACTTACTCGGAACTGGATGAACTTTGGTTGAATCATCTCTCTTCACATCATTTTCGTTTGATCACATTTGCAAAACGAAAACGCCTACCATACACCTGAGAAATTGAAGAACAACAACCCAGAACACAATTTTCCCCACTCACCATCTCACCGACTAGCCTTCAGCAGTACCACCATAGTTAAGTTTTGTGCCCTACAAGCTACAAGTGACAGAAGCGAAAATAAACAAGAGGGACATCCAACAATGTCCGGGAATGAGTCAAGCTTGTCGGGAAGGGAGCCTAAGCGCGGCGGCGGCGGCGACGACGACGAACGGCAGTCCCCAAGGAATACCGGGGATTCGCCTTTGGAGAGAGGCGGTAATGCATGGGAAATGGTGATGGAAGAGCAGGGACGCATAGTGGGGGCAACAGCAGGCATCGCAGCCGGTCAGCAAGCTGCGTCTCTGGGGGCGGGGGCGGGGACGCATATGGGGATGGAGGCGCAAACGATGTTAACACATGAGCGCGCAATACCATGATAATGAGCCTCGATATCAAAGTTCAGAGAGAGCTACAGATGCAGCGCCTCGCAGCGGAGCACTACAAGTTCTGGCACTTTTGGTTCCTTTTCCTGCCGCCCGCCCTCCTGACCATGGCAAACACCATCCTCGCCTTCTTGAGCATGACAGATCTCATTGAGCTTGAGCTTCGCACACAACTAGCGATGGTCGTCAGTTGCCTTTCTTCCTTGTCCACCTTTCTGCAAGCGTTCAAAAATCAGCGAAAATACAGCACGCGTGCGGATATGCATTTGAATGCTGCCAATGATCTTAAGGGCCTCGACGGGAACCTGGACATCATGCAGATCTACCATCTTGGTGTTGGCAGTATGGAGCACAATGCCAATGTTGCGGGCGAGTACAAAACATCGTTCACGCAAGTCGAACAGGGATGCAAATCAATGATCCCGCTCCCCTTGTCCAATACCTTCGACCTCATCGACGCGCATCTTGAGTTCGTACTCTCTTCAAAGCCCGACGTGCTGCAGGGACGCATGGACATCACAAACGTGATTTACCTCACAGCCTACACGGACGCTTCCTGTGCCATCATGGCCCAACGGCTCTTCTCATTTGCCTTGCCCGATCCTGATGAAATATGCCCCAAAGTTCTCGAGCGTCTGGCGGTAATTCTCACGGAATGTGAGAATAAGAATCTCACTATTAGCGACCTACTGCTTGCACTAGGAAGGCGACGCACGCCTTCAAATTCAAATCCACCTCAGACCGCCACGGGCTTGACCCAGCCACTATTAGTTTGAACTCTTGTCTGGGTAGTATTTAATTCTTTACCTAATTTCCTAAGTTGTATTTTATATTGTGAGAACATAATCTATTAACTACCAACCCATTCCTTCTTCATCCGTCTCCTTGTAATCATGGTGCAGAAACTGCATTGTACTCTGTGAAACATCGTAGCTGACACTGGCATTTAGCGTTTTCCCATGAAAGATTTGAAGACCGTTTTTTCTCTGACAGGGATATGATTACATTACCCTGTGGAACTTTTAAAAGTGTGGCATCCGGAGCTGAGTAAATGATAATGCAGGTATGAAAAGTAGCAAGAATAAGTATGTTGGATAAATCAAGTTTAGCATATCTTGTTCTTTCTTTCTTAATTCTGGAACCAACTTCAAATTCTACTCCTATATTTTTACTATCTAAAGATACACTAAGCTCATCGGCTATCATTGGACCACCTACCATCAAATGATTTTATAATGTGCATGGATTACTTGAGTCTTTCATCAAATGCTCTTCTCTCTAGTGAACACTTCCATTGTGCCTCGCTTGTAGTTTTACAAGCAGCATAAAAAGCAACCATAATAAATAACATCCAATAATATTGAAAACAAAACTGCTATCAATTAAGTCTATCGTCTACAGGTCTCATTCAGGATATTGCATTATCAATCCTTTCATAGAAATCACTCTTTAGCTGTTCTAAACAATATAACTTACTCTCACTATACTTCTACCGAGACGGCAGAATGATAGACACCTAAATGAGTATACCACATTTTCCTCCTGCTGATACATAAGCATGGCGGAGATCGCAGTAAAGTACAATACTAACGATGTAATGTTTTGTTCGGCTGAAATGTCAGAGTGGGATCGAGGGTAGAGCCAGAGGCAGAGATTGGCAAAGCAAGGGACTAGTGTCGATTAATTTTTTATGCATATAATATATTGTAAAATTGAATAAATGAAATACCTAGAGGGTACTTTAATGTTATGACCATGCAATCCGCTCAGCGTTGATCACGTGATACCGAAGTGCTGTGGAATAAGATGCTGATGTTGCGTGCGGCAAAATGCCGGGTTCGTTTAGATGATACAAAGATAAAGGCGAGGGTCTATCGTAGTTAGTCTTATAATTATAACCTAATTAAATTTGATGATAGCAATTATTTGAGCACCATAACCGCTAGAGGGGCAGTGGAGGCGGCGAAAGGACACGCAGCATCTGTACACACTATCAGATAGCACTGTCATAACGGCTGCCATTCGGTATATAATAGTATGCTCCAGTACTATCACGTCTTATAGTAAAAGTCACTTCTCAGCATCCATATAAGGATATATGCATGGTTTCTTAGGCTTAAAATGATCCTCTCAACACTTCAGGAATAGATCTGAATTGTACCTAGCTTAAAAATCAATACTTTTTTATTTTGGTTATCACACAAAGTTTTACTAAGAAAAAAACAGCATCCACTGCATCAATATACCTATTCATTCAACTACCTACATGCATCCATATGTACAACATGCAAACCAATGGTAGTGACAGAACAATTCTGTTAAAAAAAATCCGTTGTCCCCCCCCAATGCAAGGCTAGGCAAAAAAAAAAGGTCCCCCGGAGGGGGGCAATTCGTGGTAGTCCACTGTAGTCAGCCATCACAAACTGGGTCCAGGCCACACTAGCAGTTCTCGCAGAAGGTAGAGGGGTTAAAATAGGGATAAAAAACTCCCTCTTCCTCTCTTGCTCTAAGATCTAATCTCCGATCGGCTCTCTTCCTTAGCTACCTCCTCAAAATCAAAATTTTGTGGTTCTCATTCTCAAACCCC
>JAZGVS010000210.1:0-18092 GCA_037356235.1 Bacterosira constricta
CAGCTGAACTTGAAGTGGATGAGATGTGAGGTGAGCCAGCAGTGGATGAGATGCAATGTAAGCCATCAGTGGATGAGATACCAGCCAAGCCAGTAGTTGATGGTACTTCACCCGAGCCAGCAGTCAATGGTACCTCACCCGAGACATCAGTAGATGATACTTCACCGGAGGCAACAGTTGAAGAGAAAATGAAGACAAAGTACGATTTACTAGCAAAGCTCAGTGTTGATGTCTTGAGCCAGTCTAATGACGAGCTTGATCTTGGAAGATGGAACTCCAAGAATACCCTGCGGCAACTGGTTGAGCACATGGAAGAACTTAGTGAGGTTGTCTCCTATGAAACAGCCAACTCCAAGTATCAGCACCAGGTACTGAAAGTATCAACAAGGAAGAAAGACAAGTCGTGTCCAGATACATGTCATATGTTGAAGAATCTGTTTCATGTTGGCAATAAAAATCAACAGATAAGCTCCATCTCGACCTTCCTTCTGGGGATTATCACAAGGAAGAGACACTAGATGCGCTACGAGAAGAGCGCCTTGCACCAAAGGTCATGAATGGGTACCAAATTGCAGCGACGATGGATTATGCAAGAATTTGCCAAACAAGCTGGAAGAAAGTTATTCACTGTATGAAAATGTTTCAGGATACTGTTGAATGTGCTACTACGGTTGCATGTGGCTCTGATCTAGGAAGGCAAATACGGATGACTAGGATGGGCAATAATGCTATTGACAAAAGGTTTTGTTAATCATTATGGGCTATCTATCTAGCCTAGGCCTAGGGACTTTGGCAACACCATCGTGCAATGCGTGTTGCTTACTTGTCCCTTGCTACGGTGAGTACCTCTGTATGAACTAGGTACTCAGCAAAGGCATCTCATACCATTGCTGAGTATCAAGGTATGTAGTAGATACCTATGCCATTGCTGCATGGGGACGGACAGACGTTTGCCATGCCAGCTTGGACCAGTGTCTCTGACTATTGGGAACACTTGGTAATGGGGGGCCTCTGGTGTACCCTTTAGGTAGGGTTCCAAGTTCCAACAATGTGAAAGCAGTAGCCTCTACAGAGTCCCCAGTACTGAGATCTCTGGCGCGAGTGCGCACACTTTCAAACTTGGAAGTTAAATCGATTGCAGATGAATCTGAATCCATGACGATCTCGATGGTGACAATGGTGTGCTTGGCAGCAAAGATGAGGACACGGCAATCAACTTAGGGTTGGAACACGTAGTTTCCAGGGCGTTTGTCAATATTAAGGCAAGTATAGGCTTGGGGCTGTGGCTGAGAGTGGCTGTGGGGCAATATGGCTAATTTAGCATCTGAAGCTGTTCAGCTCAAATTAATGAGAAAATTATCTAGCTTTGGCTTGACTATTCATTCATTGGGAACAATACTAACTTGCCACTGGACATGGGCTGTTATCTATCCACCAAAGATGCTGAGAGCAAAACTCATCAAAAGAATCATACAAAACTTTATCACTTGACGCCCGTCCATTGCATGCATCACCTTCTACACACTCTCTTATACATTCTTCCCCTATGGTGTACCACTTGTTAGATAGCTCGGGGGGCGAGTCACAAGGCAGAGAAGGGGTGTCTTTCATGCATCCATGAAACCATTCATCAACCCAATGGAAATTCTCATAACAACACTCAGCAAGAGTCTTGTACTTCCACGTGTCTGAAAAGGGAGGCAAGTAGTTGTCATCTTCATCATTGGAGCATTGGAAATTATCATAATCCGGATAATAGCCCAGTGGGGGATTTGACAAAAAATACGTCGTCCAAAAGGTTACTAAGCACTTCTGGCAGGGATAATTCTCCATCCACAATAGATGTATAGAGCAGCATTTATGAAAGGAATCATACAGCTCTTTATCATTGGATGCTCGACCATTGCATGACCCACCAGTCTCACACTCTCTCACGCACTCATCATCTCCGCCATCCACATAGTGTATGTACCACAACCCCGATAATTCGGGGGAGAGGGAGCAGGGAGGGAGCTCGTTTTCTTCAAGAGAACTACCCATACATTGCCGGAAAAAGGAAATGAAATTCTCATAACAACATTCGGCAAGGGTTGTGTGTGCCCATGAGACAGCAAATGGAACTAGCGAGTTGCCAGCAATTTCTTCATTGACACAATAGCTTCCATCAATATTAACTGTTGATGTCACAAGAAAATCACGTCAGTGAATGTAAAGCAACTGACAAGAACGCGGGGTTCAGGGTAAGTAGGTACTTACAGACAGGATGATAACCTGTATCTAGCAAAGACTGCGATAAGAAATATTGCTCCCAGAAGTTGTCAGAACACTTTTGGCATGGGCTGTTTGGAGTATGAGCTAGATGCTCATAACAGCAATCATCAAACGAGTCATAAAGTACTTCTTCCATCGCATGCCCATTGCAATATTCACCTATCTCACATTCCCTTACGCATTTGTCCTCTGAGGTTAAGAAGTACCACTTATTAGAAAGCTTCTCCCAAGGGCTTGGTGAACATGGCGGAAGGATCTCGCCCAATCCGTCTTCTGGATCGCTAATGCAATCTCTAAAGGCTTGTGGCCATGGAAAGTTCTCACCTAAAGATATTATGGTCAATAAAAAATAGTGATGAGTCAGGCAATGGTAATGAGGTAAAAAGTAAAGGGATTTTACACTCACGGCAGCATTCCGCAAGTGTCTTGTTTGCCCAATAATCTGATATAGTTCCCACGGGGACTAATAAATCTAGTGCAGTTTCGTCATCAACACAATACCGACCAACACCTCTTTTGACTGTCAATTTATTGATGAGGCAGGGATGATGCAGGGATTAGTATGGTGAAACATGCAAATATGCGGAAAAGCCAGATATGATAACACTAAAAAGGCATGCAAAAACTCACAAACTGGATAGAAACCCACTGAACCCCACCCATCATATGTGTCCCAAAAATTGTCACTGCACTCCGAGGGATCTGCTGAAAGGAGCCAGGGAGATTCACACTGTTGCTTCCACCAAGTATGCTCTTTACAACACTCAACGAAGGTACCAAAGAGCTTTTTGTTCACTGAAAATACAGCAGCCATCCACCCGGTGAGTTCTAAAAAGAGGGAGAAATTATATATCAGATATAAACATATCATATCAAATTACTTACGAGGCGCTCTTCCGTTGCAAGGTCTACGGCCAGAACACTCCCTTACACACTCATACACCCCTCTATCAGGTAAGTCATTCAAATACCAGTTTCCAGAAAGCAACTCCGGCAATTGAATGCATCGCGGGAGTTCGATTTCTCCGTCTTCGCCATTTTGGGAGTCGCCCATGCATTCCCTCCAAGCATACTGGTAAAAAGTGTAGCAACATTCCACTTTGGATTTGCGCTTCCAAATCATTGGACTGGTAATCATATATGCCGGGGCGTCACCATCATTGACGCAATAGTTGCCGTTGCCTACAGAGAAAGATGGAAAGAATCCAACTTCTGGTTCCAGCAAGAAATTTTTATCATAAATCCCAAAATAGGTGACATCAAAGTCCTCTGATGTACATGGGTCTTCAACTATTCTTGGCTCAATGCATCCCCTTACGTTCATCGGATAATAAAACTCACAACATTCTTCTTGTGTATCAAAGAGATTGTCTGGGAACCGTCTCAAGTAGATATGCTCCAAGCCATCATTGATACATCCACCACCCCCTATTGGAAATCCATCATGCGTCAATGTGAGAATTTTGTAAGGTTGGAATAAATTTTATTTGTATTGCAGCAATACTCACCAATATTGAATGCAGGGTACCATTTTGGCTCGCCAAGAGACTTTTTACGGCACTCTTGCACATCCCACTGAAAGTAAAGTTTACAGCAATCTTCAGCTGATGGAAATAAAAAGTCTTCGGGTCTTGACTCCATATGAGGCGACTGCTCCCCGTCACTACGACAAGACGAATCATCAAACAGTGGATACCAAACAGAGCCTAAAGATTCTGATGGCTGAGACGTTACCGTCGGGCTAGGTGAAAGAACATCAACTAAAGGATTCAACCTAGGCAAGTAGATTGACTTAGTGTGTGAGGGGATGAATGAATTGTGAACATCATCACCACAGACTGCCCCTAGACTGATATCTTTGGTAATATTGTAAGGAATGGTGTAGTTGTACATATCCCACTTCATTTGTTTCGCAACTGCTTGTTCAAAGAAGAGTCTTGTTATAATGTCTTCGACGGAGGAGATCTCTTGCATGGAGGAGATCTCTTGAATGGAGCCATTGATGACGTCAGTTGAACTTGAATTTTGGCCTTTCCAAAATGGCCGTGCAGTGCCAATTACATTGATAGTGTCTCCTGCCCAGTCGAATTTCTGGCCATCGTAATGAGCAGAGGCAGAGAGAGAAATAAGTGTATCGGCCATCCTGCAACACATTGAAGTGGGTGGTTAGACAATGAGTCACATGCACTTCACACGGATCATCTCTATGCAAAGAACTTACCATTCATAGTTCTCGTATGTTCCATATACATGGATTTTGTTTATGCTCCCATCGCCGTCTATGAATCCTAATGTCGCGGCATTCAAATAGTCTCCAAAGACTACATTACTGCTGGATCGTGCATTGAACACATCCCCATTATAAACTGGCTCAACTTCCATGGCCATTTCCTGGTCATATCTCTGGAAAAAGAAGTCTGTGTCGTATACCATCAGTCTCGGCAAGAACGAGCTAACTGACGGTCTCATGCGTAGATTTTCAACAGACTGAACATATGGGCGCAAGCAGTTTCCTGGACAGGGCAGATCAGTTGGATTCTTGTCATCGCTAAAGACAATACCCAGCGTGGCGAAGTCTCCAACAGCCAAGACTTCATTGTTGTGTAGATTGATGTTGTCATTTCCAACAAAAACAAGAAAAGGAACGTCTGCAAAGAACAAGGCTGAGATCTCACGATCTGAGAGTCGAAGTGAAATGTCAAGGCCTTCAACCTGATCGTCCAATTCATCTTGTCTTCGATTCGCAATGGCTGCTAAGACTGGGGTCAAAATTTGGGTCACGCTCTCGTTGACTTCTTCAAACTTGAAAGTAGTATCACGATCACTGTCTATCTGAACATAGAGCACGGCACTATCCCCAACGACAGTATCTTTGCCTTTAGAAGACATTTCATCGTCCGCCAATTTAAGGCGATGGGACGGGTCCTGATCTATTGTGAATTCTCCGTTGTTCAAGTTGTTAAAGCCGACTTCAATTATAGGATTGGCAGGGATGCCATCGTCTGCGTAATTAATTGACCTCTTGAGCAAGTGCAGGTGAATCTCATAAAGTGATAAATGCAATAGTACCAGCTGACGATTTTCAGAGATATTGTTAAATGGTAGTAGAGCATGGTGTTAGCAGAATTGTCAGTGATTACAAAAAACAAGGTAAATGTTGGTCCAACTTACGGAATGATGAACATCTCTAATACGTTCGAGAGCTTGGGGAACCTGTTACCATGATGCATCGTGGGAACGCAGAGATTGAATAAGTGAGGGCAAAAGAGAGTAGACGCAAAAGGAAGTAAGAAGGCATACCTGCACGGACGCATCCTCAAAAAAGTTGCTGAGAAAGGTTCTCCCAAGAAGTGTGAGGGTATCTCCTGTAACAAATGCAGCTGAGTTTTCATTACTTGTCGAAATGTTATCACATGCCACACTGATATCGAACTCATTTGCATGAAATGTTGCTTGATCTGCAACGATACGAGAGTGATGAATAGTATCGTATTCAAGTGTACTCAACCTAAATGCCAGATCTGTGATGAGATTGTCCAGCTCCTCTCGTGCGTCTTTAATGGCTGGAAACTCCTCAGTCAAATCAAAGGCACTGAAGCCACGTATGTCATCACCAATAAGGAAGGAGCTTCCATCGTCTGATACTATTGAATCGTCGCCATGCAGGTTGCCAGTTTCGCTGACAAATCCAGGAAGAACTCTAAACATTGGGTGCATACAATAATCATTTTTGGTTGCAATACTGCCCGAGATGCCAAGCATATCTCTGAGAACATGCGAATCCATCGATGCATCGTCCATGGTGATTAGCTGGTCAATTATTGATGCTTGCGAATCCACGATTCGATAAGGAGATGGGAAAAGATCAAAATCGCTTGACCAAGTAAAGCCATAGTCCGTAGCATGTAGGGCGTAGTCCCCCATCTTTTCCATCGAACGGTACGTTTGATAAATTCTAGGGAAGGCGAGATTAGTAGCGATATGATTGAATCCTGCATCGCCAATGGCCAAGGAATTTCCGCTCCCAGTGAAAAGTCTATCATTGCCACGTTGTCCAATCAACACATCGTCTCCATCTCCACCATAAAGCTCATCATCATAGGCCTCCTCAAGAGTATACATGAATATATCACTAATCCATTCGCCAGTAGTAGGATCCAAGTACTTTGAACCATCTTCGATGTACGCATTGGCAACAAACAGGAGTGATGTGGCTGCCACTGTCTCTGCGTCAATGATTGAAGTATTAATCTTCTGAGAGATGCGAGCAATTGATGTTATGTTCCCAACTTCTTCAAGAATAATTTCCTTGTGCCATACATTTGGTTTCCCATTCTTAGCCAATGGCCTACCTCCATCAGTGTAGCGCCGTATGGCATACCCGATATCTCCCAGTAGGATGTCGTCCCCAGATCCTCCATACAATACATCATTGCCAAAACCTCCGTAGAGCTCATCCTGTCCGTCCTCGCCGTGTATTTCGTCGTCACTGGATATGAGAAAAAGAATGGACATTGATAAGAAGGAGGGAAGTATGAAGGGACCGATCAAAAGTCCACGCAGCTTACCTTCCCTGTCCGTGGAGTACGTCCTGAAAGAGTCGGCAAGATTTTTGATAAGCTTTGCAATGTGTCATAAATTCACGCACACACATCATAAATTCACGCAACGCACGTTTCCTGGCCCACCATAAATAACGTCACTACCTTGCATGCCATCGATGTTATATTGACGAAGCCGGACCTCGCGTATCTTTTCCATATGAAATGGCGCTGGATAACTCCTCCAGTTGTAGGTTATCCATGGGAATTCGCTTTTAATGCTTTCGACTTCTCTCACAATCTCGCCATTATCACCAAGTATAACATCGTCGTCTTCCTGACCATAAAGAGTATCATCCCCGTCACTGCCAAATTTATTGTGGTTGTGGCCACCAATGATATCATCGCTCCCACCGTTCCCATATATTGTGTCTTGACATTCAGATCCAATCAAATAATCATCATCAAGCCCGCCATCTATGTAATCTTGTCCTGCATCTGCAGGGAAATCTATTATAGATGATATATGCCGGTATGGCCAAAATGAATTCTCCGTATCATACAAGCCAAAGTCTCCTACAATTTCATCTTGCCCTTCGTTTCCAAATATGAAGTCCCCTGCTCCTCCTGGAAAGAAATATAGAGATCAGAACATGATGAAAGAAATTTGGCAAGCGACCCAAGACGAAAGACAGCCCTTACCTCCAAACGCAATGTCATCTCCACTGCCAAGCGTTATATTGTCAATCCCGGGGGTGCAGCTCGCGCCAATGGTGGTAGCATAAACAAGTTTGTAGGGGATATCTTTCAAAAGATGTATTTCACCATGATCACCAAAGACCAGGTCAGGGGTGAGGCTTTTGGTGTCACCCTCCACATAATCATTGAAGCCCCCAGCAATGCTAAAAAAGGAAGAGTGAAAATGAAGGCAATGCAAAGTGTGAGTGAGAGGTGTCTAGGGTATGGACAATGGCCCTTATAGACATGGCCTCACATGTAGTTGACAGCCCCAGCTCCTCCATATATAAAATCGTCCCCACCATGCTGGCAAGCAGTGGAGCTTATGATCCAGGGGGTGCTCCAGAAATAATCTAGTCCAAACCCTCTAGTGTCCACATCAGTAAAAAACATAATGGCCGCTGAATCTCCGACCAGAATGTCCATATCTTCACCACCGTACAGCATGTCACCATCAGCGCCTCCAACTATTTTAAGATTTTTTTTGGTTAGTTTTTTGTTAATGATTGAAACACAAAATGCACAGGCATATGAACTCACTGAGAATATCATTCCCGTTTTCGCCGTAGATTTCGTCCACCTTTCCAACATCTTCGACAATGGACGTGATACTTTCTACAAGGTTGCTGCCATTGTTGAAATGGATGTAGACACAATCTCCCGCTAGAAGGTCATCGTCGTTTCCACCGTACAAGAAGTCCATCGACGCCCCTCCTCCTAAGATAATGTCGTCCCCATTATTGCTAGAGATACAAACACGGGAGACGAGTGAGATGCTGCTGAGAAACTAACTCATTGGACTTGATTTTCACATTGGAACAAAACTCACCCTTCGATAACATTTTCACCAGGTCCCTCAGTACAATTGAGAGATAAAACGGAGTTCATCTTGGACAAATTTGGAGCTGATAAATTGAATTCAATCCTTCCAAAGTCGCCAAAGATGATGTCTGATCCATCTCCTCCGTGTAGCTTATCTAACGAAGTAGAGCAGAAACACAGAAAAGAAGAAATGACAATTAGAAGTCGCACTTGAATGATTCGGCATTTTTAGATGCCATCATTTCAACTGCGTTGAGATGGGTGACAAGCTAGCACATGCCCAAGTTTTGCAGGACAGGGCTTGTGTGCATTTCATCACTCTATCAATGAGCAAGCACGCTAGGTACTCGTGTAGACTCCTGTGGGCCGGACACTTGAAATGTATCTTGTACATTTCAGGTGAATTGCATCCCAAGTGGATGCGTTCACAAGAGAGCAACATGACACATATGACTCACCAAAATCGCCACCACAGCCGAACATTACATCCCTTGAAAGGTTCCCGTAAAGTACATCATTGCCTGAGTCGCCTGAGTCCAAGTTATTTATTGCCAGGGGAGGGTATGCAACCTCGATAACTGCTATACTTCTTACAATGCCCTCTGTAAAATCACCATAACCACCTCCACCAGATCGTGCAACTTCAATGCCGTCCTCGTCAATCCAGAGGACAATACCATAATCACCAATCAAGATATCTTCACTTTGGCCACCATGCAACACGTCTGACCCACCATCTCCAAACAATATTATTGGGAGAGTGGAGCCAAACGCATTTAATGTATCGTCCCCGCCCTGCCCATTGGCCACAAAAACAGAACCCTCATTCTCAAGCGCCTGCAAATTCATGATTAGTGTATCATTGCCCATTCCAGAATGCACGGAAGTAGTCGTTCGAAACGGATGGGATTCTGGATTCGCAGGAACTGAAAGCACATTCAGTTGGTCGTCTCCTTTTCCTAGCCACAGGTCTACACCAGCGGACCAGTTTCCACTGCCGCCTGTATAGAAATATATATCCCCTAGTTCATCGTGGAGCTTAGTGAGTGAGATATTGGTGAGGACTGCAGGGCCCTTCGAGCTATTTCCTTTAGCCTTTGAACTTGCCTCGTCTGACATGAGTAACATGTGGCGTCCTGTGCCCACATCTACAATCAGATCTTCCTCTAGATAATCCAACCAACCCAGCAACACATCAACGGATCGTGCATTGTCAATGTTTTGATTAGCTTCAGAAGAAATAAACACTGTATCGTTGCCGCTTTGCGCTGTAATGGTTGTCTTTGTGGAAGTACCTGCGCAGAATACAAAAGAAAAGAATGAAAGATTGTGAGATATAGAGGAACGCTGGCTCGCGAAGCCACGCTGACTGCGGTGCTGTTATGAATTACTTACCACGAACGTTCAGAATGACATCGAGATCGCCCATAAAGATGTCCAGGGTTTCCACATTGGTGTATATAACATCGGAATTCTGCTGGAGGATATCATTAGTAACATTCTG
This sequence comes from Bacterosira constricta, assembly GCA_037356235.1. Taxonomy (NCBI): domain Eukaryota; phylum Bacillariophyta; class Thalassiosirophyceae; order Thalassiosirales; family Thalassiosiraceae; genus Bacterosira; species Bacterosira constricta. Next base: position 9,877 of record JAZGVS010000210.1, read on the forward strand.
GAAATACTCTGGAACAAACTCATCAAGCATTTCCTCTGTTATGGTCATATTCAATATCATACCATTATTGAGCCGCTCCCCCACAAAGAAAATGGCAAAGGCGTGGTCACCGACCGAAAACACCTTGACCGCATTAGTGCATTTGGACGTTTCAAATTCTCCGCACGAATCCAACTCGTCATCTTCCGGGATGATCATGCGCTGGATGATATTCTCCAGATCTGCTTCATGAATCGGGTACTGGATAGTCTCAGTGTCTGTATTGCTTGTCACTGGGTCAAATACCTCCAGGGTAAACTCTCCAGCGGTTGCATATCTCAGATTGATCCAGTTCGAACTTTCCGGAGCCCGGCCGCTATTGTCAAAGCCCATGCTGGCAGCTTCAACCACAAATCGTGTCAAGTTCAGAACATCGTCCACGGCCGTGTCATTATGATCTACCATAATAAAATGGTCTACTTCATTGCTGTTTCCAGTTCCAGTTCCAGACCCTCCATCATAGGCAAGCAATGCTTGGATTTTGTCGAGCTTGGATTCACCCGACTCCACAGTCAGTGTATCTTCACCTTCGCCCCCACGAACAATGAAAGGGCCGGAGATCTCCTCTATGAAGGCTTCATCGTTTCCACCGGCGAGATTAAGTACATGCATGGCGGGAGAAGTGCTCAGGATGGTAATTTCGTCTTTACCATCTCCCAAATTAATCTCAATCACTTCCATATCTTTATAGAAGATCCCATCCAGCTGGGGCTTTCCACCAATGATAAGATTTTGGCCCATGTTTGCACCGGTCAGTTGTGAATCAGTGAGGGTTCCAATGGTGGACAAGTTTCCTCTCACATCCTGGTTGTGGATAACGATATAGTCAACTTGGTTCTCTTCTATCACATACAAAGAAGAGTTGTTCAATACGGCTCCATTCGGGGGAACGAAATTATCCTCATCAAATTCTTTCGGCAGCATCAGTGGTGGTGCAATTGCTGAAATATCGGCAGCGCCTTCGCCAAACACGGCAAGAGGGCCCTGGATAAACGACAGATACGAGGGCTGAGATGGGAAATACAATAAGTCTACTCCTTCTTCGATGGTATCGTTGATTGCCGACACGCGAACCAATTGCCAGTCAGACCAATTTTCCTCTGTAAACACGAGTGTGAGGGTCTCCTGCTCTGGGATATCTCCTAATTGAACCTGAACGCGCTCAGTGTAGTTTCGATCTAATGCTGCGGTGGAAGCAGTCATGCGATCTGTTGCAGTAGGCATGGAGTTCACAGTTATACTGACATCACCAGTCGGTTTTTTGCTCAAGCGTAGCTTGTATTCATCTTCATATAAATAAGAATCCAACTTCGATGCTTCATCGCTGTCAATCTCTGCCGTGCTTGTGTAGCCCAACGCCTGGTCGATTATAACACCCGCGGTATTGTCATCGTAGATGCGTACGAGAACATTCCGCGCCAACAGGGGGGACTGATCGCTCAAGAGAATCTCCCCACCGGACGAATTTGTGGCAACGTGACCTAGTGTAACAAAATGATCGCCTTCCTCCAACGTATCGTTCACTGCGGAAACTGTAACTGTTACCTTGCAGTCTTTACCCCAGGACTCAGCACCATTGAAATAGTCCTTGTCTAACTCCACTTGACTGAGCACTGATTGCGTGATGTTTAAATGGGTGTTGTTTTTCATCTCGCCAGTACAGGGTCGTAAGTAAATGTCATATGTCACAGAAAACCCATTGCTTCCTCCTTCGGCCACAATCGTTTTCGATGTGGGTTCTACAACTGTGATCGACTTGGCTTCATTGCTCTCTTTGCTAGGGATGAGTTTGATATTGATTGGATTGATCGACTGTTCAGTCCGCTTAAAATTGTCATCCGTGGTCAGTGCTGTATTGACAACAGACTTGATTTGGATATTCGCTTCTGTAATATCCAAAGGAACGGCTACCGGGTTGTATTTGACTTTCACTGCTTGGGGTGTCATATCTTCAAAGGTCAACGGAATCGATCGTCTGGCTTCGTCATTCAGAATTAGGTAGCTGTTCTTTTCATTGTCTGACTGACCGTTGATGGTCACGACGACCGTTCCATTTGGTGGGCACGTGGGGTAAACGGAGAAAGTGAAGCTGGCAGTAGAATTGTCCTCGAAGAGAAGGTGAACCGGTTCAGTTTCTACAAAATTTGCATATCCGTACTCCCCATCGTTGTCAAGGACATCAACGGCAACGCCTTTGATCAACAGTTCGTTATAGTTGTCGTCGATACTCTCCAGTGTGTGCTCCAGAATGCCGCGATGGCCCCGGAGGTTTTTAGAGATAACTGGCTTTACCGACCGCGGTGCGATCTCAAACCTGTCGGACCCCAGATTTCCATACAATGTAGTCGAGAGCTCGGGACTTGTTGACAAGACCGAAACCAAGTCATTGCCCTCTTGACAATCGACCTCCAAGGAATCGATGTTAGCAAAGTTGATCACGAGACCCCCTCCAAAGACTTTTCCAGCCGAGACAACATAGGAGTCATCCTCTTCGGTGCCGCTGACGAAAAGTCAATCAACCCCAGTACCTCCATCAATGTCAACGAGAGAGTTTACGACATAGTCGGGGTCCTCTCCCTTCGGACTGAACCGATCCGAATCCGTCTCTTCATTGCGACCATCACCCTTGATATCAAACGAATCGCTGTCGTCGCCACCTGCGACTGTGACTTTTTCTGAATCTGAGCCCAAGACAGTGCCATTCCCATCCACAACCAATGCAATGAATGACCTCACGACAAATGTATCATCTCCACTGTCACCATTTAGAATGATAACTTGCTTGTTGCGTAGGACATCAAAGAAGTCACCACTGTCCTGACCATTGATCGTGATGGGGTGTGTGTTACCATTAGAGAGGTAGCCCTTGGTCGTATTTGTCGTATCAATTGGATCAGCTGTGCCGATCTATGAACAATACAAAAATGATGGCGGTAACGACTAGTTCGCAGCTTTCACAAACAACAAAACATTTGCATAATCTGAAGCATTATCTCCAACTTTTTCAATACTGACATTATGGAGGGAGTCTCGAGGGGAATTGTACAGCTGTCCTATCTGGAATTCTATGTACAACACAAAAATGATAGTGGTAACGACTTGTTAGCAGCTTTCACAAACAACAAAGGGAGGAATGCAAAGACACACTCTGCCTCTTTGTCATGTGACGCATATGGGACAAGTTGGAACTACATACTGCTGAAGAAGACAGTAATCATCATATTCAAAACTTACCATCCTTGTCGGGACCCCCAGAAATATCCATAACGGCAAACGTGTCTGCAATGAGGTAGCATCAAAATTCGAGTGTTAGGAGAATCCTGCAACAAAGGAAAGCAATAAAAAAATGAATCTGAAAACTAACCGTCAAAGTACATCTCATTTTCTCCTCCATTTAACCTCAAAGAGATCGAATCAATGCTGGCATCCGGGGTCCAACCAGTCACGTCCGATTCTTTTACAGAACGCTGAATGTTGATCCGCTCTACAGAAGACAGTGGATCAGATCTTTTGTGAATGTTTGCGAGGAAATTTTCGCGGCTCAAGACGTAACACGCAAAGTCTGCACACTTGATATTCAAGCTATTCGAACCTTCCAGGTCTCCAAAAATATCCAAGTTGGATGTTCCAGTCGAGGCAAAAACGGTATTGGCCGTGTCATCACCATGTCCACCACTCCATTGCAACCTTGTAGAGTCAAATGTATTTGAAAGGACTGTGGCATCATCGCCTCTTCCGTTGACATTCAAAACATCATTATCGTCATCCCCATACACCACAGCTGTCGTGTTGTTTCCCATGCCAAAGAAATTGATTGTATCATCGCCAGCACCACAGGTCACCTGATTTGAGACAAAGCAAAGAGTCGAAAATTAGCAGAAGTCCGAATGAAAACAGGTCATTACTTCCTGGTCACATTGAAACTAAAGACCAATGTCTTACCTCAATATCACCTTGGGTATCAAAGACAGTGATAATATCGTTCTCATCTTGCGCGTTGATAAATGTTTCAGATCCCGGGGCCGTCGATGTTACCTTTAATTCGTTCACTCCTTGGCTCAAATCAACTCTGACTTTCTCGAATCCGTTATAATAGATGGTATTATTCTGGTAAGTCCCCATCAGACCGGATATTCTAAAGGAGCTAAGGGTACCATTCGTCTTGTTATAATGCGATGGAGTATCCAAAACCATGAGAGAATCATCACCAAGGCCACCATCGACAATCATTCGTTTATGGATATCATCCAAGCTCTTCCCCATGTCATTTCCAATAAATATTCTGTCATCTCCACCACGACCGTTGATCGAAACGTATCCAGAGCTTTCCAACGTATTCTCCACAATCACCATGTCATCGCACTGTGACATGGATATTTCCACAGAGACAAACTTGGCGCTAATCGAAATAGTCACCTTTTCGCCGTTGAGGTCCGGACGTTCGATCTCGGCAATGACCTTGTTGTTGACTTCATCAGCTCTTAACACAACCTTGTTGTTATGCTCACATCCATCGTCTACTAGATCACTAAAATCGATAACCAACCTTGCATCCGTGAATTCTCCACCTTCGGCAGTGATCTCACAACCTGCCTGGATCTCGCTACCTTTGATTTCAATGTTACTATGACCCTTCAGCTCCCACTTGCCGTTGCAGTCACGGAAGGTCGTGACAAGTGTTGCGACCTCTGGCTGAGCAGGTAACTTGATTGTACCCTTCAGTAAGGAGTCAAACTTAACAACAGCTGCACTACCCCCGAGGACCTTGTTTTTACTGATGGCGATATTTGCATATTGGGTAGAAGAATAATCAAGAATAAGGTCTTCGGTCAAGTAATGAAATGTAGCTTCTGACTCGATGTCTTGGAACTCGCATTTACCAATATCTCCATCAGTAGAGATAGTCTTGACAGGAGAAAATGTCTTGATTGTTACGTCTTTGTCAATGCCTGCAAAACACTCAATCTCTTCTTCTCCAACGCTTCCGGACAACTTGGTACACAAGAAGGGTCCTTCGGATGTGATAAGCATCAAATTGCCATTCACATCATTCAGTTTTGCAATGCCATCAGGGCGTTTAGGCTGAAGTAACAGAGGCTCTATGAGCTCAATAGTGACACTATACGAATACTCATAGAGAGTGACCTCGAATGGACCAAAGAACAAGCCAATTTCAATGCTGACACCAAAATTGAGGTAGATCTCGAGTGTGAATTCAAACCATTGATCTGGTGTGCTCCCTAGAGTCAGCAACTCGAAGGGTCGGACAAGTCCACGCGACTCTTCTGGATACGGATCGTACAGGTCGATAGTAGCAATGAATGTGATGCCCCCATAGACACTGACTTTGACAATGGCTGCGCTTACAGAGACTGCGAGGTTCAGTGAACCAGTCAGCTTAATCATGGGCTCATCAACATCATCAAAGGTATCCTTGAGAGCAAAGCTATTGAGCGCTTTCAGGGGGAAGTTTTGATCAATTGCCTCTTGTATACCCTTGGAATCTAGCTCAAATCCGAGCTGCAGAGAAACAAAAACAAATTAAATAGGTAGTGAGAATGGGAACTAAGCTCGAACGCGTAGGGGGCATATAGGGCGCGCCCCCAAAATTATTAGTTTGAGAGGACATAAAATGGCCTGAGAATTCAGACCATTCAGGTCATAATATTATGGTATGATACTAAGATTGGGACCGTGAGAGGCCCTTTTGGCACAAATGTACATGGGTTAGGTAGGTTACCCCCCCAATCAAGAGGGGCAACAATGGGTTCACCTTCGGCTGCCTCCTATGCGTTCAAGCTAATGGGAACCAAGCCGAATGTTCAATGGGTGCCACAAATTGTACGTACCTTCACTTCCGCAGAGAATCCAAACCCTACTTCAAGAGACACCGTCGGCGGGCTGTAAAGCGTGATAACCATTGAATATTCAAAAGCAAATACTACCGCTGGAGCGTCATCAGGTGGGTGGATCCTTGGCTTTGCCCTCGTCGTCGTCGTCGTCACCAGCATCTACCGCCAGTGCAACGGCCACACTTCCGCCACCCCCGACGCGTCCATCATCGAAGCTGTCATGTCTACCTCAATTACCACCACCATTCGCGTGGAGCACGGCGTCCTAAATCCTGAGAATCGCCTATTGATTCAGCTCGAGTAATGTTGTACGCCGCATCGTTTGACAGCTCAATGAGGTCTGTCATCAACTCAGGGGATGAACTTCCTGCAAAAATGAGTATACTCTGTCAAAAAAAGTTGTTGCAGGAATGTAAGAAGTAGAAGATACAAGCATAAATTTCCAAGACAGAGAGCGTGTGATATCGAGGGAGATGGAACAGTTGGCACTAACTCACAATAGGCTCATCTCCCTTCAGCAGGCTTAAGAGCGAGAGGGGATCTGAAATAATAGGGAACTCGAGACCTTGGACATTTTTTGCTTTACAAGCCACCAATTTCGCTTTGCATTTAACTTGACTAGAACCAGTACACCCCAAACAGGACCAATTGCACTCCTCGTTCTCGTACTCAGTGGGAGTGGGGCACCCCAACTCTCTATGAGTAGCATCCGCAAGAGTGATTGGGAGCCCTGCTCGATCAAGTGGAACAAAAATACTTTCCATCTCTTCAACAAGGCGACGCTCGCCGCATTCGCCTGATAACCCACCACAACACACGAAACCGGCCAGGATGTCACATTTCTCTGCCAGCATAATGTCATCACCTTCTAGATTTTCTAAAAAGGTTTGTATACCCTCGTAAATCTCAAAGATGGTGCGGACCGTGTCAACACCCGACTTTTCTTTCCCAATATAAATCTCAGCAACATCGAGAATTGTGAACTTCTTTCCCGTCAAGGTTTCAAGTGGTTCAATCAATTTATCGAGAGGCAACAGAGGTTGCACAACCTCGTCAAGGTAGCCGTCATTGACCCCCGGATTCACAAATTTCTTTAAAATTGGCACAACCAGTGCCTCGATACTAGCCATATTTAGCGAGAGATTCGAAATCTGTGCACAAGCATTCTCGTCATTAGTAATATTCACAGGGCATTTAAAGTCAGTGGCAAAAGTGGCATTGTCCAAGAACGAAGTCTCCTTCGTAGAGTAGCCAGCGACCTAAGAAGTCCCAAGGCTCGATGATTTGAGTCGTGTAGGACTCGATGATGAGAGTCCCTAGGTGGTCGATGTAAGCTAGCTCGGTCCAAGTCTTTTATGATATTCGTGTGGCCCTTTGAAGACGAGAGGCGACGTCTCCCTGATGATTGACCAACCACCTCACGGAGCTGTGCAGATCCTTGAAACTCTAACTTGGGGATCCAGGCTGCAACATCTTCACCAATCAAATCTTCGCTGACAGCGAGCTCTACGCCCCCAAGGTCAAGCGCAGTGCCAGCCACAGCACGGATCTCAAACAGATCTTTCACTTCAACGATTTTTTTAAGATCAGCAGCCATGAGTCGACCATACTGTCTATTCGGCTCTTCAGGTTCCAACAAACGAAGAGCTGAAATTTTGCTAATGTCAACAAAAATTCCTGCCCCTACCATGAAGTCCAGGCCTTTCAAGTTGGCTGCCAAAAAGAATAAGTCGGCATCGATGGTTCGATCCGGGACGTCTAAAATTGCTTGGACGCTCATTTCAGAACGGCCACTATCTGGATAAGTCTGAAGGAAAAACCCTCCTTTCTCGTCAAACCCAAAAGCAAGTGTGAAAGACCAGCTAAGGGAAAGAGTCGGAACCTTGCCATCATCATCAGGACCTTCCATTGAAATTTTTACCGGAAAGCCCTCGTCGTCAACGCTGAAATCCAAAGGAATCTCAATCTCCTGGGGTCAGGAAAGAAAGATCAGTGAAATAGAAAGGATCTTAGCAGTAAGCTCCTTAACTACACGAAATACTTACATAAGCACCACCAAGAGGAATAGTCCACTGGACAGATTCCGGAGACCCTGTGGAACAACTGTCGACATTTTCTTGAGTCAGAGTAGCAGTATCAAACTCAAAGCATTCCACAAGGACTTCATTCTCAGGAGTAACAAGCTTCAAATCTTGTAGCACATCCATGAGGACTTTGCCTAGCAAGTCCGCCACGGTGTCATCGCCGTCAATTTCGTACATCTGAAGGTTGCATAGGTTTACCAGTAAATTTTTATTTTGAAGGTAACTTTTTCCACACAAAGTA
>JAZGVS010000211.1:0-18398 GCA_037356235.1 Bacterosira constricta
AAAGATATTTTACCTTGGAAATATTATTTTACCTCCGTGAAATTCTCAAGGTAAAATATCCCCGGTTTGAGGTCGAAAAAAGCAATTGATTTGGAATCTGTAGTATCCTGATGCATAGAAGATCTCGTGCGACTGCAAAGATAAGGAATGCACAAAAAATCATACGATCGACCTACATAAGATATATAATCCTACCAAACTCCATAATTGCCATGACGCAACACGCACCAGATAAAGGAATTGACAATCTCCCGCTGTCCGCCTGTGACCAGCATAGTGACCAGTGCCATTGTCTTTGGCTGACAACAGAGGGCTGAACTGCAGTGCCTCCATTGCCCGCGGCAATTCTTTGAGAACTTGCGTGCCATGGGCCAGCATAGTTGATGGTGCCCGGGGCATTGCAAAGCCTCTTCTATGCACAAGCCATGGTTAGCAAAGGTGAGAAGTGCATTGACCTTAATTTATTTTTCCATGACGCCCTCTAAGTAGTTGTTGCCAATTTATTTTTGTTTGTTCATCATGGCTGCTTTTATCTACCTTTTGATGTTCAATTAAACAAATCACACAGACTGCAGAGTGGTCGAGAGACAGTGAGTGGTTCCAGAGGGGGGGGGGTCTAATTTTTCTGCGCAATACAATTGCGACTCATCTTTTTCTTCATTAAAAAAAAGCACAAAGAACGCAAAAGGAATTCTCCCTGTTGCAAAGGACTGCTCTGGAATGCCCCCCCCCAAGAGGGTGAGTGGTTTGTTGTGATTTGTGTCATGGGATCTATTTATGTGCATTAGATATGTAACTAATCCTTTCTTTTGTTCGATTGAACTTTAGGCACTCCACAATTTCAGTGGGGGGACCGTTCTGAGTTGGTAGCAGGAGAGGGTGAGTCATGTGTGTATTGATCATTTAGCTTTTTTATGTATCTTTGCTGACTGATACTTGCGTTGATTCATCAGCCAGAGGGGGGGATTCTCTGAGTTGCTTGAAAAAAAGAGTGAGTGTTTTTTGCAGGGATTGTTTAATTTTCGAAACGTAACAATGCTGACTGATTCTTTTTTTTTTTAGGTACGATTTGCAGGTCCAGCCAAAGTNTGCAAACGCCCGCCATCTCAGGGAATATACAACAATAAACACACAATTTTTGGAAAGAAGAGATAGAGTTGATGAGTGGCATGAGGGGGGAGTCGGGGGGATTAAATACATATTCATTAAATGGGGGTACGGGGGGGATTGAATAAAGTTGATAATTGAGGGAAAAATACATTGGCATAGCCTTGTAACGCGCAACTAACAGTAGCCAAGTGGGTAAAATAACTTTGTCTATCAACGATGTATGAAAACAGATTAGATCAGTTCGTAAAATGCGTGTGGTCATTTTTATTTGTACATGTGAGTCATTTGTATTTGTACATGTGAGTGCTTGACATAACAGGTATGTGACTTGTTGGTTAGCGGCAGGTACGTTTTTAGGTATTCGGGTCAGAGTAGTTTTGTGTGCCAGAAAATGAAAACGTGTAGATAGCATACTAGATCGTAGAAATCAATAGAAAATCATCCTATTTTTCTCGCGCGACGCGATTGGAATCCGTGGAAAGATACGATCGCGAAACAATCTGGTGAAAACGTGTAAATAACGTACTAGATCGTAGAAATCAACAGAAAATCATCCTATTTTCTCGCGCGACGCGGTTGGAATCCGTGGAAAGATGCGATCACGGAACGTAATAGTAATTCCTGGTAGTATTTAGGTCTGCCGGGTACACGTATACCTTTCCGCTCCGCTCTACCTCACAGTACGTATAGAGCTGTTTCTGATGACTATAGTCAGACTCAGTTCCATCATTTGCCGGAGGTTTCAAAAGATCTATGCCCTTCCTCCATGTCTTTTAGGTGTCATAACAGTACTCACCGGCGATGTCGCCAATGCCACAGAAGATGCTGCCTCCTTGTTCACCTGTTGCACCCTCTTTTTGAAATGGGCATTTGTTTCTTTGTCTCCCTTGCCATCTTTGCAGCCACTACCACTTTGATTTATCCCTTTTTGTTGCTATTGGTTCTTTGTTATTGATTTGTAGGTGTGCTAATTCTGAATTGTGACATATTTGCTTTCCTTTTTTTCCGGGCAATTCTAACCCAAGAATCTGAAAATGTCTATGCGGTTTCTCTATAATTGTTAAATCAACATTCATATCCGTATATTTGTATATACCCACCCTTTCTTTTCCTTCACTGAAACCATTGTTTTCTGTGAAATTAAAAACTAGTACCCTTTTCTTGTGCACTTCGCCTCATCAATGTCACGAACTCTCACCACTCAACAACTCTGGTACAGAAAGGTACAGAACGACAACAGTGGCATTACGAGCATGATCATATGGCATAGTGCATCCCTAAGTTGCTGATTCAGTGTTTAATGCATGTTTGATTTTGACGTTCAACAGTATTGTACCAATTACCATCTTGAGCTGTACAGTCAACCAACTGTGCAAGAGATCAATATATGTGTGCATGGATACTGATATTGATCCTTGCTCTAGCAGTGCTATTTACAGAACGGGTGATGCCATTTGCATCTGCGTTGGAGCACACAGATTCAAATGTAAAGGCTATCCATTCACTGGAGGTGTAGCCGAAGCACCTATGCCCAAGGTCTCAAGCCAGGCATCTGGTCCAATGTGTGGGACAAGGATGGAGCATGTGTACCTCTTCCATCAGAAGCAACTTTGATTTTATTTGTTATCTCTCTGAATGTTCCTGGCTTTGACTGCTCGTCCAATATTGCATCAACTCCTACAAATTTCGAGAAAACAATTGAAGATTTTTTCAGCAAGCTTGGATGAGGCTCAGACTATCACATAATTGGCTTATCAACAGTATGCAGTATTGAATTGGATCAAGGGCGTATGCCCCTGACTGTGCCTGCACCGCAATGGTGAGAAGCAAAATTTACTGGGGGACTTGAACTAGACTGCAAAGAAAGGCCGGATTGTGATTCACTGGCTCTCACTGCAATTGTGATTCCATCGCCACCGATAGGTCCAGGCGCCTTCACTGTCGTGGCTCTCGCTGAAAAGACAAAATCAAGTTTGAGAATTGAAATGATTTCAGTGATTGTGCGACAATTTCACCTTTAAAGCTGCCAGGCTAACAGATATCTCATCAACGGTCCCATGCAGCCAGCCATCTTCTTCATTCCAGCCAACCTCTATACCAAGTGAATTTCCATCCTAACAAGTTGGCCCACACCAATGCCTTCTGAGTATCCATCCATTAGTATTGCCCCAGGTAGTACTCCATCAATGAATCCATCTAACTCTAAGTGGCATACATCACAACCTTCAATGACCCCCTCGATTTCTGCAAATCCTAGCAGCCAGCCGAGTGAAATCATTGGCTGACCTCTCAGCAGAGAGGAAATCCTTCAATTTCATTGAAACCATCAATCGAGCCTTCAATGAACCCTTCCATTTCTGCCAATCAAAGCAGTCAGCCAAGTGAGAATCCCTCAGTGTCTGATTGGCTGACCTCTCAGCCGAGTGAGAACCCTTCCGTCAGTGTCGTTCCATCTGCTGCACCTCGCTCGCCTCAAATTCATTGGTGCCAGAGTCTGTGAGGATGCATCTGACAATGTTTATGATGGGATCACGACATCAAAGGATGGTAGAAATACACTTCCGGCTTGTACGGAGTATTTTGTTATGGTATTGATGCATTCAGCACAATGGAGTGGGATTTCACGTGATGAATATTCCAAATTATATCCAGTGAGAATCCTTCCATCAGTGTCGTTCCATCTGTTACAAGACCTCCACAATTCATTGGTGCTGGAGTATGCGTGAATGCATCTGGCGATGTTTATGATGGGATCACGACATTAAAGGCTGGTAGAAATACACTACCGGCTTGTACGGATTATTGTTATAGCATTGATGCATTCAGCACAAGCGGAGTGGGATTTATTGTGAAGAATATTCCAACATACTGGCTGCTGTTGTGTTTTTGAAAACAATCAGCTCCCTTTTATTGACAGGGGTGTGTACGATGTGAAAGATACTTTTACTTACTTTATTGCTAAGCATGTTATTCAGTCACACCCTAGTGAGAGAGTATGAATTAAATGACGCGAGTACTAAGGCGTCCGTGTGTGTGTTTTTAATGAAAGCGAAAAGGATTTGAATAGTGAAAGATAAAAACAATAACGAAGCAGTCATGTATGTTGGGAAGATTGTGGTTATCTTACAATCTAATCATGATCAAGAGTCTCTTGTACATTAAATGTTTTGAATTTATTAGAACAAACCACTAATGCTAATTACTAAATTTCTCATAATGTGACAGCAAATGATATGATGCACCCAGCAACAAAAATGACAATTTTACGATAGGAAAGAGAAACCGCAGAGCTTTCTGCCATGGCATTTGTTTCTGCCAAAATATTAGCTGTGTCTTCAGATCCCTCTTCGTTCTGCATAGTACTGTCAGGTGAAGATGCCGACAGATTTTCAGCTGAGATATTTGTTGATACGTCATCTGAAGATGAGGCTGTAATCATTGGTTTTGTAGTTCCAATAGTAGTCACAGTTGGTGGTGTAGCAATTGCAATTACAGCAGCCGGCGAAAGTGTATTTGCCACAGCATTCCGAGTTGGCGGTGATGTAATTCCAACAATAGCAGCCAGTGGGAGTGTAGGTGGCGCGGTGTTCGTTTTTTGTGGCAAAGCAGTTTCAGTGATAGCAACGGGCGAGAGTGTAGGTGAATCAGTTCCGATAACAGCATTCAGCGTAGCAGTAGACGAGTCAGTTTCAGCAGAAACAATTGGCATCGTCGAAGGTGATACAATTTGGTTCATTGATGTCGTTGACGTTGTGGTAATGTAGATTGGAGATAAAGTTGGTTCCCCACTCGAAGGTGAGCTACTGGGAGACGCAGTTGGTTCATTCGTAACATCTTGAAAGTACGCACCTGACGTCACACCACTGCATTGAACAGTGTCATTATCGACCAATGTTGCATCAGGACGCCAACCATCACCCTGCGCCGAGTCTAAAAATCCCATTTCTTCCAATAAACCATCCATGGTATATCGTAATGTCCAGGCTGTGTCAGTTTTACTCTGGGTTTCGGCACGTTGCAATCCCTGGCATATCATTCCTCTGATTGATTTGGACATGGTGAAATCGTCATAATATTCTGCAGCAAGGAAGGTGTTTAACATGGATCTATACACAGCATTGCACAACTCTGTATAACCATAATCATAGAGCCCCCCACCCGATTGGATGGTAACTTCAATAAGCTCCTTGATATCATTCTTTGAAGCGATCGAGATTGTTGGCGAGGGAATGCTCTTGGAAGAATCCACCGCAGTGATGGACTTGACTCGAACATTAAACGGTCCCTTTTGAAACAAGACATAAAGGTCCATTTCATTCACGGATGAAAAATTAATCTGACAATCGTTGCATTGATATCCAATACGAGTCCCACGATCAAAACTCGACAAGGGAAGATACACACTGGTAGCCTCACCCGCAGTACTGGTCAATGGAATAGCAAACGCAGAAGCGTACCCAAAATACGAAGAAGTATCACCAAATTGTAAATGAAGCCCCAGTGGAGGACTGTTCTCATTGGTATTGTACGCTTCAGTAGTTTCCAACTCTACTACAATCCCAGCATGTGATGTCAAATCCACCGTATCAAATCTCGTCTTGCGAACACTTGAAAATCCACCACCATCTAGGTTGATGTCCCCATCAAATGACAGAATGGTGTTGGAATCTTCGAAGCGTAGAGAGCCGGAGGATTGGCCGCCCATGACGCCATCTACTTGGAGGCGCCATTTGTCAGTGTCCCATCCGTATTCGGTGCCGCCGTCGAGACGTAAGTCGGCTAATGCGGCGAATGGTGCGATGAGGAAGAGGAAGGAGAGGATGGATGGTAAATTGGCCATGATGTCAGCCATGTAGTTCGTTGTTTTATGTGCAATCCGTCATCGGAATCGGAAATTGGATCATCGTCATCAGAGATCGTTTTGTGCTTGTGCTTCTTTACTTTGTGCGTCACTACTTCATTATTTCTTTGGCGATGCGTGGTATGGTGGCGTGACGAGATGGCGAGTTCTTCCCGCCATTTTCTTAAGTCTCAAAACGAACATCCACAATCCACTGTCGTACCTCTTTTATCTTGACTTCCAACAATGATAGTCTGGAATCCATGGTGCACAGGAAGTGAGTGTAAGATATCATGGTATGCCTTGAAGGAAGAAAAATGTTCGACACCCATGAAATGTATGCTTTTATTAAATCATGTTGCTCGTTTATGTCGATTCAGCTTGATACGAGGATAGAACAGACCATCGAGAAGAATGAGTCTATTGGTATTTTAGTATAATTGATTTGTCTCCTGGAAATGCCAAAGTTGTTATCAATACGGTCCAGATAGTCTTGCGATGTGCATATTTATTACACCTCGGATTGGCGTTTATGAGCGATTTTCTAACAAGAACTCCTCAATCAATCTTATCTTTTCTTTCCTCCATTGGGCTGCCAGCCAACACCGTTGTGACTCAATAGGACCATTCATCTTTGTGTAATCATGCATTTGATCGAATTCACTGAGTTTGCTACGAAGCTCCTGTGTGGCACGTATTGTTTCATTAAGTGTACAACCGCTTCCACTGAGTGACGTACACAGAACACCCTTCCTTCCAATGGTAACAGTCTCTTCTCCAACTCGAACATCCAAAGTATCATTTGGATTATCTTCCTCCACAAAACCATAAACACCGAGAAGATGATTATTCTCAAGTCCTTGACTTGCTCCTCCATAGTCAAAGTTGACAAATCCAAGTTGTTGTGATGCCTCCTCTGATGTAAATCCATCCTGTTTCAGAATGATCTCATCACCGAGGAGACTATATTCCAAGTACAAAAGTGATTTGCTCTTGTGGTTGGCGATATCAATCCAAGGAAGCATGGCAAGTTCTGGTTCTTTACGGAGGAGCGTAGAGGTCAATATCGACGTTGATAGCACGAGAGGTATTGTAGTCTCAAGTAGCGTCGTTATGGATGGATCGTTCGTAATGTTGTCTAAAAGAAAGGGCGATATCGCTGCCAAAGCAAATGATACGATGGTGCTGAGAAATGCAAATCGGACCGTGCCACCTCTTCCGAATGGTCCTTGCAGAGCACGAGACGATACGAGATCATACGCCCATCCAGCCAGCGCGCCATCATTGGTATTACTTTCTACGAAACGCTCCCTTTCAGAACGAAGCTTGGCAAAGTATTGCACAGTGGGCTCGTGCCCGAGCCATGCCAACTGTTCCTCCGACCATGTCGCGCCAATACTAGCGAGAGAAATATCATTGCAACTGGGCATGTTAGAAATGTATGGAAAATATTGACTATTGGAGCCCAATTGGATCTCTTGGAGTAATGTTGCCGCAAGGGCTTCTATGGGACTATTGTGTTGTTTCAATTGAGAATTGGCGGTGATGATACAGCTTCGTGGTATTTGGCAAATGTGCTGTGACTGTGTATTATCGAGAACGAGGCCACGCAATCCATTAAAATCGGCGCCGATCCTTGATTGTATGATGGCATTGTTTTGTTCTAGCCAGGTTCCGAGAGACGGCGTTGCTAGTGGTGCAGGTACTGTGGAGATTTGATTTTGGCGTAACGGCTCGCTCGAGAAGGCATCGGTTGTATGGCGAGATGATAATGATAGGATGGTTGCGATGACGAATGGAAGCCAAGTGAATCGGATTGTTTGATGAAAAGCGATCATGGTCTCGGAATGGAATGGATAATGTTGTCTAACTTCACATGCGCTGCTTACTTCACCACACGATTTATGGAAGAGGTCTTTGACCTTGTGCTCCTTACACTTACATCTGTTTCAACCGCGAGGGCGGTAACATGTAACATATATATCATCTACATAGCAGGATGGAGCCGTCGCTGTTGGCTGGTGGTGGCTTTGTCATCGTTATTGGCGTCGTTTATTTCGAGCACTCCACGAGTGAGTCAGCGGTCGCAGCGGTTACGTTCCGTTCCTACCTACCCCCTGCCTGAATCATCTATCAGTGAGATGCGTAGGACCTCGTAGCAACTCTCGTAGGACTACTCTCTAGCTCTTCCCGCCATTTTCCTTTACACCCACCATCGCCACCGTCCACCACCACCAACCACCACTATGATGATGTAGGTACCTAGAAGTAGGTACGATACCTACGATACCTACCTAGATACTTTACCTACCTCTAGATACACTGCACATGCTGCACATCGCATATCACATATCGCATATCGTATCGCATATCGCATCACCATACATCACCATCACTGTCGCAAGTCGCATCAACCCAAGCATCAACCAGCATCGCCATTGGCCGTCACTGTATTATTAAGCGCTGCGCAATAACAATGTCATCCACCCACTGGAATATCCTCTCCTCATGGTCCAAGGCCGGAGTAGGCACCAGCATCGTCCTGGAGCTGAAAAGGCCGCCTGTTGCATCGACACAAAAAAAGAATCTATCGTCCAAACTAAAAATAAAATCGAGTCCTCGCATAGCATTCGATATGGGCGCCACACCCTGCTTTGACGATGCCATACCAGCGAAATATGTATTTTTGAGCCACGGCCATGTTGATCATGTTGGTGGAATATTTAGTCATGCGAGGGCTCATGCTGTGTCTTGTGGCGGGTGAGTGATATGTGTATCATGTTGTTTTCTGTACATTGTACTGCGGTTGCTCTACACATCATTTTGGAATGGCAAATGAGCGTCAATTACTAATCAATCCACTGACCACTGAAGTACTGCCTTTTTTTCATTGCTCTCAACAGTGAAGCACCCACATACTTTGTGCCAGCGCAACTATTACCACAAATTGAACAATGTCGAGATGCCATCTCCCTTCTTGATGCATCAAATGTACATTCTGATGGTGATGGGGAAGGAGGAGAATGTGGGGGGAGAACAAAAAGTTTGATCAAAATGAAATTGGTTCCTGTTTATCCTGGAGATGAGATATTGTTGAAGGGGATTACTTTTGGTTCTAAAACAAGGTGAGAGTATTTTTTTGACGAGTGTACCATCTAGAGTGATATTATAGCATCGTATCTACTACTTTGTCTACAACACGACAGAACGCATTGCAAATAATGAAACCAATCTAACAATTTTACATCTGCAGTTTCTTTGTGCGTGTAGTCAAAGTCGATCACGCAGGCCATCCAGCTCTAGGATATGTAATCGGTTCCCGTACCACCACTGGTCTCAAGGCAGAATATCAAAATCTACATGGTACAAAATTAAGAGATCTTGTCAAATCAGGTGTTACAATTAAAGCTGATCCTATAGAACTTATTGAAGTTGGATATACTGGAGATACGTGTGCACGTGGACTAATGAGAATGAAGCGATCGATAGATGATGATGATGATGAAAAACGAGAATCAACGTTTGGTGTTGAACAATTGTTTCAGGCAGAGCTTCTTTTATGTGAACTTACATTTTTGGACTCTTCCGAGGATGAGCAACAGAGGATTAAAGCTAGTGAGAGAGGTCATCTCCACATAAATGACCTTAGTGTTATTTTTTCGAGCCATGATCAAAGTTGGGAAGAAATAATTGATGATACCACGACAACAACAACTCATGCTAGTGATGGAGAGGCAGAATTGGACTCCAGCACATGCCAACACCCAAAGAATATTGTATTCTATCATTTGAGTGCAAAATATCAACCTGCCAGACGTGCATTGGACTTCATAGCTGAGGGACTTCCAAGCCAATTGCGTGATAGATGCCATGTTGCAATTTCATCTATGTTGTCTCATGATGAGAAATCATGTGAGGACTCAATCGCAACACAAATTCAACCAAATGGATGCATATCTCTTGCAGATTATCTCTCTTGGAAGGATGAATCATCAATTACACCAACAATATAACCATGTGAAGAAACAAAACTGTCATACCCTCTTGCTAACGTTCTTTTGTGGTGTTCTTTTGACCTCCATGTATACATATGCAATAAGTAGAGCAGCAGCAAAGACAGACCAGTGACTCATTAGCCATTGGATTGCACGAGCATCATCTCCATGCCAAGTACTGCCACGTAAATGTTTAAAGTATCTTGTCCCTCTTTCAGAGTACAATTCAGACGGAAGCGCCAGCACATATTTTTGCTTTTCAGGAGGCATCATCATATATTGCAAGGATAAAAACATTGGGCCGGCGCTATACATCACAGTTAAATATGGTGTTCCGTACCATTTATTTCTGCTTGGGAGAGCATCTATCAACGTTTAGAAGAACGGGCTTGCCTTGGCTGCAAACATGACATCATTTGAAAAACCAAACGGTTTGGTTAAAGGTACCATTGATGCCTTCTCCAACTGCTCCATCGAATTCACGAGATCTCTCAAATCTTTGTGCTGTTGGCATCCAATGTCTAGATCCATGTACAAACCACCATAGTGATACAATATGAAGTACCTGGCTGCATCTACCCTTTGGATGGTGTACGGATATGAATCATACACAGGAATGAATGACGAATACTGTGTCTCCATGAACGTGCGGATACTCGCATCAGTCCACAGAATGGTTGTCCAGTTTCGCTCGCGATATTGTTCGTTACAGTGGTTAAATGCCTTCGTCCAATTCACTGGAATGTCTGGGTCATTACTCTCAATGATGTGATCATCTCTCCACATTCGATGCATGATTAAGGGTATGTGCGTGTGTTGATCTTTGGTATTTGAATCAATATGTGTTGCGTTAAGAACATGATAAATGTCGCCGCCTTGTTGGTACAGTTGAAAAGTCGAAACGAGATCTGCTCCAAAGAAGAATGTCCAATATGATACAATCGCCAGAATGACTAAGCTTGCTAACGCGAAGACGCTTGTCATGTGGTGTACGTCGATTTTTAATGCCGCACGGGAGGCGTCCTACTGTACGTTTGACTTCAATCGATGACCTGTGTAAAAGAAGATACCAATCGAACAACGTCTCTTCCTGAAAAAGAAGAGCCCCAGAGGTGATGCTCTGGCTGCCTGGCCTTTTTGAAATTAAAATATTTTCGGCCTATCAAATTTTCAATGAGCTCTCCAAAGGAGAGGACCTCTGCAACTCTCCCTGCTTTCAACTCTATTTGAAAGAACTGATTATTCCCGGAGTGCTCCATCGCACAGTGCGAATGAGATGTCGCTGCCATTTGATAGGTGCGCACAGTGCAGTAAGAAATCGCGGCTCCAACATTGTAGCCGTTGTCGTACTTTCGCATACTGCACTAAAGAATGTCAAGAAAATGACTGGGTCTTTCACAAACAAGAATGCAATACAATATGCGCCATGGAGGATGTGGATGCAAACGATCAAAATGGCACAGCCGCGATTGTAGGGATAAGTAATACTCACGCCGGTTATGTGGTGCCCAGAAAGAAGATCCCACCTCGAGTGCCTCATTCAAGCTGCAAAGGAGCATCTCCTACTTAGTGGAGGAATGTGAGCACTATGAAAACTTTGGCACTGATGATAACGTGCGGGAACGACAAATTCTCGGGGAATTCAATTTCAAGGCATTCTTCAAAGATATGACAATTCACAATGAAAAAGGGTGGAGTGAGTTCTTTCAGTGGCCAAAGAATTTGCCGTATACCATAAATGTGCACAGAATTCTGCTACATCTTTCTAACCTCTATCTCCAGCGAGGAAATCATGAAGCGTGTGGTAAAGTGTTGGAAAAGGCAAATGGTATTATGCACATCTGCATGGCTCACAACAAATCCAAGTGTCACATCCTAGACTGTGAGCGTGATGTGTATAACTCCAATAAAACCAGAGCTAGACTGTACCTTCACTTGAAGGACTTTCAAGCAAATATAAAAGTACTGCGAGATCTATGTGTGTTCGAATCAAAACAGCATCCTACAACAACTTCGGGTATCCACCATCAAGAATTCATTCATATGCTACAAATAAGCCGAGGGCTGACACTAACAACTGATATCCCCAATGCGAACGAAATCTGTTCACTTCCCGATCAAGTGTTCTTGAACTTCGCGAAACATCTCCAACCCTCGAGGGCAGCAGCCAATCTCTCGCCCGCTGAAACCGTAGGTCGCTGCAACGAATCTCTCGAACCAAGGAAAAACTCGGCTTCGTCAATGAATAAGATGACTCCCTTGGGAGACATTTTTGCCCAAGCAAACAGGTTGTGGATCTGTGTGACTGCGTCGGCTCCTAATGGACTGACATCCCCGCCAGACATTAAAGCGACGGAACACTTGGATCATGGGTGAATAACCAAAGATACAACAGAGGCATCCTGAATGAGAGGAAACGAAACCTCCTAGATGAATTGGGATGGCGAAAGTAATTGAGTAACATTGAGTAACCATAAGCAGTTCTTGTCGATCGAAGAGCATCCAATTGATGGAGTGTGGACATTGTAATAGGCAAGAATCTGCTCTCGGGGAGTTCAAGCAGTGCCCACGGTGCAAAAATGCTGTTTATTGTGGAAAGGAATGCCAGAGAAATCTTGGAAGTTACATAAAAAGATTTGCTTTAGAAACGAACGATCTGCTCACGTTCCTATTTGTAGAATTTCAAACTCTCTGGTATTAAACCCTCTTTTCAACTCTATTCTACTAGTTCAGTTCTGAAGTCGTTCTTGCACGCGTAATTCATCCTTGAAAAATAATGACGACAGTGAATGTTGTCGAATGTAGCAGATGGTACCATAAAATGCGAGCCATTGTGCTCAAATGATTCCCTCATTGCGTAGCTGCCCAGTATACAAGGCCGAATAGGAATCCAATGCAGATTGGTTATCACCATCATCACTTTCACTTAGCCATGACACGTCTTGCTTGCTATTATCCCAAATTCCAGTACCAGTCACCTCGCAGATTGCTACATCATGATCGCCACCATCTGTGACTCGTCTTAGTTTCACTTGAATGTATGATGCACAGTTGGGTAGAACGTCAAAAACTTGCAATTGTTGATCACTAAGTGTACATCAATGCGTAGTGTGTAATAAAACCAAGTGAAATGGTTTGAATGAAATTGATGAGATGCAATAGCAAGAACACGCATTTGAAAACCAACATCATTAACAACATCATGACACTCATACCTTCCAGTAATAGTAGACACCCATTCATTTCCCAAACTAGCACATTCCTCTCTTTTGTCAGCCTGCTCATGATCCCAACCTGTTCTTTTCCCTAATATCGGCACCAACTTTGATTGACTTGGCGCCATCAATTGCAATATCCCTACTCCACAGTTCAATACACCGGCACCACCGCCGCCACCCCGACCAGCCCTCCAACCGGCCGCTCCGTCCACTCCTCCTCCCAGTACTCCTGCCTCACCCATGGCATTTCTTCTTCGTACATTATTGGTACTACCGGGCGGTGCAGTTACCGAGGAGGAAATGGACGGTATATCGTTATATTCTTCATCTGCATTTGATATTCCTAGAAATGCACAGCGAGTCAATGTTGTTTTGTAGAGTGATATTGCCCATAGTTTGGGTGACGATACCGATACTGTTAATTGTGCAGAGACAGTAAAAATGATTAGAGAGAGGGTTGTATTCATTAACTGAATTGCAAGGTTGGATACGAGAGTAAAGAATAGCTTTTTGGTGTATAGATAAAGACACATACCAGGGGTGACAAATGTAAGTATACTCATTGACGAAGAGGGACTATTATTAGCGCGTGGTGCTACTGGAAATGGAATGGGACAAGAAAGAGACCAGACTGGCATAGATATAGGAGGAGGAGGAGGTATGGGCGTTGTGATCAGCCTCTTGAGAAATGGCGGTTCGTGCTGTGGTGACGATGCCATCATCAACAAGCATGGTGGTGTTGCCATCGATGGTGAAGGGGCAATAAACGCATGTGTAAAGGAGGCGCCATTTTCCCCTAGTCCTGTGCCACAGAGTAATAGAGCGGCGGATAATAGTTCGAAGATCATGAGTATTGGTATTGACAGCGCACTACTGGCACTACTGGGTTTTAGATTATTTGTGTGCGGATCGCGTGGATCTGATCTGATGTTCTGGGTTCTGATTTCTGATGAGTTCATCTTGTGTCACCGGTGGTGTCACGTCGTCATGATGTTGTGATCTGTTGTGATTGATATCTACCATATGCATCAGCGGGGGGGGTGCTGCCAACGCCCCGCGTACGTCATGACGTGTCCTTGCTTTCCACGAAACGTTTTCTAGACGAGTACGTGAGAGTGTGGCGGGCTCGCCGACATGCCCTCTAAATCGAAAAGTATAATAGAGTTGTTCAACTTGGCTTTATTGACAAAATTATAAATGCAGCCCCTTTTTAATTTTTAATACTCTTTTGAAGACCGCAATAAGAGATACTTATGCTAGAGTAGGGGGATAGTCCTTTTCTGTCCGCGGGCAGATCTGCCCGATCTAAATATTGAATCCCGCGGGCAGATCTGCCCTCGTGACTCAATATTGATTTTATGACTCATTTACATAAGCCCCCGTAGTACTGATTCCCACGTGGTAATATCCCCACCGATGTCGTGCCGGCGCGCACCGTGTCCACGACCCCCCTCATTTCCATCTGGCCATCGCTCCCCGGCCAAAGTAAATGGTAAGGAGTAAATCATGATGTGAACGTGCATGGCGATGGCCTACATACTATTGTTACCTCAGAATGCACCGTAGCCTATCGCCAACATCTCACCTGCATGTACCCACACTGCACGCCCCTATTGTAAAAAATCTCCCCGCCCCGCACCATCGTGGTTCTGTGTAAACCCAATGGCCGACCAACACCGGCCCACCGAACCAGCCGACGCGAGCATTGTCACCGTGGGAACATGATGATCAATCCTCGAGCCACTGCCATTGTCGACGATCATCCCATCCCCGCCCCCGACGCTCTCCAATTGTGCTGATACATCAGCGAACAGCACTGTGCTGCCCGCCGCAACGATCACATCGTCATCACAGGTCGTCACTCACACCGACGACGCCGACGACCATCATCGTCACCGACAGCCGTGGTACGAAGATTATAATTTACCGAAGAGAAGACGACGACGACAACAACAACCCACACCAACCTCACCGATACTGTTTGCACAGCCTACCATCGAATAAACCCATCAGCTCCTGCTGATCCATCATTTACTACGATTGTATTATTACCTCCCCGACGACTGATCGTACAGCCGACTGAATTTACATTATTCTTTCCTTGATTGTAGCATAATTATAAACACAAAATCAAGAATAAAATGTGAGTGACTTAAGTTTAACCCAATGTAATAAAAGATTCTACTCCAATCTTACATAATAATTGTACATGGCTACTCTCTTCAGTTAAGCGACGACTTTCTAGATTTCGAGTGCCCTCCTCGTCTGCGACAGTACAGCTGCCCCTTCCATTGGCACCCATTGCATCCATTAGGGTCCTGGTATTAATCGGTACTGCCTATTCATACAGGCCGGATGCAGGGGTTGCCGTTGGTGAGTGATCAGTCGGCGAAAACTGGTTGCGTGACGGTGGACATTCGTTCTGATGGCGAAGTTCGAGCCTTCAATCATGGTGGAGGTAATATCATTCCAGTTTATGAAGGATACAGAACAAATTGTATGCAATTCATCCAAAATCAAGATCAACAAAAAATGCGTAGTTGGACAATTGGGTGTGCCAGCACAACATGCTTTCACAAGATGCCAACAAATTGTTGGATCCAAGATATTCATCTGATACTTGTTCGGGGGTTATTTTATTGTAATATTGCACAAGAATTCAAAATTGTCTTCCATAGATGGAAAGGAAAAGGATGTATGCAAGACATTGGAAAGGACATCATGAATTTCCAGAATGATCCCCTCGGATTCGTCCAAGCTGGCTTTGAAAGCTCTTGTGATGTGGTTTCTGTGAACGATGTATTCATCACTTATCTCAATCAGATAACTGGGCCAAGGTTGAGCTCATGGACGACACGGCCCAGGACGTATGAGAAAAATGGACACCATTATTACAAATCAGGAAAACAGCCAGACTTTTGGTGCGACCAGGATCCCTTCCCAGACTGCGCACAATATCAGTTTATGATAATGCCACACGAAACCAAGTGCGCAGGACATTTCTTGAAGAAAAGTGAGAGTGGTGCTTTCTCCGAGGCAGATCAGCTCTGTGGGACACCCAAGCTTCATCAGATCGAGAATTCCACCACCAAGGTTGTATACGGGTTTAGGCATGACTTCCAATCTAGGCTGGGAACCTTCCTAACCAAACCTTACCTGCAGGTTTGCCACACACCATCAGATAGTCCATACGAACTCTTTGCTCCTATTTCAAAAGGTCAAAAGAAACAGTTGGATGCACACATGACAATGAATGGTCCAATGTCTACATCAGCCTTCAATGACTTGATGGCATCATATTCAGCTGTGTACAATTGCACACCTTTCAAAGTTTATAAATTAGCACTTTCAAAGGTATGTTCGTCCATACTCCTAAATGACAATTATCATCCATATTTTATGTAGTACTAATGCTTCCAACCTTTATTTCTCAGTCAAATTCTAACATTATAGTGTCGTTGATATCTGATCAATCAGAATTACCATCTAATCATGACATAAAACAAGAGACAGAGTGTGTGTGGTCAGAGCTAATCCCTAACAATGTCTCTGACTACAAAGTGCCTGGACTTGTAGTCTTTCGTGGCTTCGCTTGGATGTTTGCAAAATTCCTCACTACTACAATGTTCATGTTATTGGAGAAGGTCTTTTTTCGGAAAGGACTTAGACGGCGTTTGTGCAATCACGAGGGGTCTTTTTACATGGTGGGTCCAAAACAAACTAATATGGCCAGTGGATCCATGTGCAGGCCAGCTAACGAAGGGACAGAACATGATTATTGGGATAAAAACTCAATGAACACGACGTTGCTTCCTTTTGCAATGCCAATAATCAACATGCTCGGTGAACAGGCTAGTCAACAACAAAATGCATGTGGCGAGATCTTACTCAACCTTCTACGAGTATCTCTGAGTTCTGCAGGCATCTTGATGGCCACTGTGAACATCTGCATCTACAACATATTGACGTACTGCTTCTTTAACACCTATCACAAAGATTGTGATTCAATGCATAGAACCAATTCAAATACCATCACTGAACTTATTGTTAAGTCAAAATTGCCTCCATTACTTCAATGGTTAGGTAACTTTCGCAGACTGTTTGGGAAAAACCAAAGGCTGCCAATGCCAACAACATGCTGTTGGACGCTCGTAGAAAACAACCAAGAATGGACACACAAACAATATTTCATTCTAATGGACTTGATGATGGCATTTGATGTGTCGTCTGATGTGTTTGAAGCTTTGGGTGATGATGGAAAGTTAGGACAAGCAGGTGCTACTTTCTATGGACCCTTGTTGGATCATTGTACTTCGTCACCTCTATGGATATCAAAGAACGGAGAGACATGTACTGTTATATGTCCTGGTAATTGCTACAACTTTGCGTGGGGTAAGTCAGGTGGTGATTCTCCTGCAACAAAAGCACGAAATCATTGGAGCGAGCTGCGAATGCAATCATCAGGGCGAGAGACAGAAGAGCCAGAAACAGAGCTTAAAGATAGTTGGGATTTATCTAACGTTGTTTGTTGCAGCTCACGCGATACTCATCCCAGTACTCATCCGAGTGCTCAGCCCAATGCTAATCCAAGCGCTCACCCAATCGCTCATCCCACTGATCACACAAGCGCTGAGCCCAGTACTAATCCAATCGCCAAGCCCAGTGCTCAGCCCAGTACTCATCCTTGTTCTCATCCCACTACTCATCCAAGCGCTATCCCAAGCACTCAGCCCAGTACTCATCCAAGCGCCAAGACCAGTGCTCATCCAAGTGCTCATCCAAGCGCTCAGCCTAGTGATCAACCAAGCACTCACCCAAGTTCTCATCCCAATGCTCATCCCAGTGCTCATCCAAGCACACAGCCCAGTACTCATCCAAGCGCCAAGCCCAGTGCTCATCCAAGTGCACACCCAAGCTCTCAGCCTAGGGCTCATCCCACTTCTCACCCAAGCGCTCATCCCAGTACTCATCCCAGTAACCATACAAGCCCTCAGCCCAGTACTCATCCAATCGCCAAGCCCAGTACTCATCCAAACACCAAGCCCAGTGCTCATCCTAGTGCTCATCCCAGTACTCATCCCAGTAATCATCCAAGCCCTCAGCCCAGTACTCGTCATCCAATCCAGTGGAGCAAAATTTGACGTAGGGTGTGAATCCGTGATTCCACAGATAGGCTCCCAACGTCTCCAATGCTGTCGAATATTTTTGAATTGGCACTGCGAATGAGATCAGCAG
>JAZGVS010000212.1:0-18060 GCA_037356235.1 Bacterosira constricta
GCTTCTCAGCTTTCTGGTGCACCAAAAATTTCCATAATCGCACAACAGCAAAAAATATTGTGGTACATTTCATAGCAAACAGACAGTAGCTTATTATCTGCGAAGCTGCTGCGAAGCCCAACGAGCAACGAGCCAATCCGACCTTGACGCTCATAAGAAAATCAACAATGATGGCCCAACAATCAAATAGCAGCAACGACGTTCTCGTTCCCTTCCGAAAGTGGATTGTGGATGAAGCCAAAAAACAAAGTTCGGCGCGGCAAATTGCAGGTCGTGGCGAAAAGCAACACAAGGAAGAGTCGATTCTCCGCAAGACCACCGTCGCCTACGGTATAGCCGAATTATTGAGACATGTCAGAGATCATCCAAGTCAGGCGAATTCGCTGCTATCCCTTGGAGATCAGTGCAGCATTGATAATTTCGCCGTCCGGATTTCTGTTGAGGTAGTGGCAACTGCGGCAGTAGCGGGGCAAAATACTCAGACGACATTGAATGGCGTGGATATGGTATCACCACGGCGATCAGTGACAATAGTAGAGCCTTTATTTTTATGCAGCCTTTTTTCCGACGCTAGTGGCGACGAAGAAGAACGAATGGGGAGATATCTGGAAGTTGAATTTCCAACAATTCCAAGCGCAGACGAAACGACAGCCGCTGTTAGTCAGAGTGAAGAGGACGCTCGCTGCCATGCACTTGGAGTCCTTTTATATGAACTGTTTTCGCACCTTTCTCCATTGCAATCTGAAGGTCGTGGTGGAATCAGCTGTTCTAATAACGGAGTCAGTCCAGAACCCGAATTGAAGAATGTTGATGCGTCTCAAGAGCCTGCACACAAGAAGACACGCTTGTTGGATTATAGAGCACAAAGAGTCGCAGAAATTCCCAGCTCTGCACAAGAAATAGCGGAAGAGGGTCACAAAAAGTCACGCACAGAGTTTGTCCCTCTGATAGATCTGGGCTTTCCTTCATCAATAGGCCTTCTTGTTCAGAACCTTCTTGAGTGTGGGGAAGACAATCGCCCAGACGAAGCCTATGATTCTCTTGAGGCTGTGATCAAAGATTTGCATCTATTGCTGCTTGACCCAAGCCGCTTCCTTTTTGACCATGAGCCCACACCAGAAAATGGAAGAATACAACTTTCATTTAGAAAAAACAAATTGTACGGAAGGGAGAATGAAGTGACTTTGATAACAGATGCATTTTGTAGGGTGTCTAGTGGAAAGAGCGAAGCATTTTTCCTCAAGGGCTTCTCTGGGTAAGTTTCTTGGTTGTCCAGTTTTTGGCAGGAGGGTGGATATTTATTAAAATGACTTTGATGGGTGTGTGTGTGATCTCCGTCAGTGATCAGAAAAAATATTTGCTACTCTGTATTTGGGCCTGGCAGCTCAATGACGACAGTAATATCACAAGATCTATGCGACGAGAGAGAGAGCATACATACTTGTCTCACCTCCACACACCCTGCCCTGTCTCTGTCCTTTCTAACAATAATTGTGTGCTCCATCTCTTCTCTCTCTCTCTCTATACATCACACAACTACAGATCAGGAAAGAGTATGCTAGTCAATAGCTTGAAGGCCCGAGTGGACATTGCTGAAGGCTATGTGCTCATGCACAAGTTCGACCAAATGTCGAAGGAAAGGCCACTGTTGGAAGTCATATCTGTATTTAATGATTTGTGTTCTTTAATCCAGGAGAGAAGTTCTGAACAGGATTTAGCTGTCATGGTCAAGAATCTCATGGAAGTCTTTGGCACTGACTTCTCTGTGTTGGCTCGACTGCTGCCAAATATTGGTGCGCTTTCTCCCCAACTCAAATCAACCGTTGACGAGAAAGAAGGTGGTGATCAAATGAACCTGCGAAGTATATGTTTCACGCTTCAACGTTTCATGAGAGCTGTTTCAAGTCAATCACACCCGGTAATGCTTTTCCTGGATGACCTTCAGTGGTGTGATAATTCAGCTCTTACAGTGATAGAAGGGATTCTTTCTGATGTAATCGGATCTAGTTGTCTCTTCTTTGTGGGTAGTTACAGGTCTAATGAGGTTCAAGAAGATCACGCCATATTTCCACTCATGGACAGCTTGAGATCGTATGGAGTGTCAATAACCGAGCAGAGTCTAGAGGGGTTAAACCCAGAGGACCTCAACTCTATGATATCAGACGCAATGTGCATGTTTCCACGCACTTGTGAACCTCTGTCTGACATGGTTTTTCAGAAGACGAAGGGCAACCCGTTCTTTGTGCTTGCTTTTTTGAGATCATTGGTTGATGGGGGCTTGTTAGAATATAGCATTCACAAAAGAAGATGGGTTTGGGATGAAGACCGAATCAGCTCCATGGATATCACCGGCAATGTGCTTCATCTTCTTTCTTCCAAGATGAGTGGCCTATCAGAAAATGTACAGTCGGCACTAAAGGTTGCCGCTTGCTTTGGAATACAGATAAAAGAGTCTGTTGTAGTTTATTTGAGCACGAATTCAGAGTATAACAACATTTGCAATTGGCTGGAGGAGGTTGCGAACGAGGGCTTCATGATCAAGGCTGGTACTTCAGACTTCAAGTTTGTTCATGACAAGGTGCGCGAGGCAGCCTACAGCCTCATTCCCGACGTGGAGAAAAAACAGGTGAGTACGGTAGAAATGCCATGCCTAGTGACATCTGTGATTGCACGATATGCTTTACACTGCCTAACAATTCACCTTATTGCCATTGTTGATCTACCACAGTATCACTACAGCCTCGGAAAGTCGTTGCACTCAATGGCAAAGGGAAAAGATTTAGATGACATTAATGACATCATATTCTCTATTGCTGATCAGATCAACCATGGTATTGACTTTTTCCCAGTCCAAAGCCCCGAATTACGAATCGACCTTGCCAATCTCAATGAGATGGCAGGTGTTAAGGCGGTAGATTGTTCAGACTATGTGACAGCACACTCGTATTTGAGCATTGCACTCTCATTGCTGCCAACTGATCACTGGAAAAATCACTTCGATCAAAGTCTTCGATTATCCTTCCTGCTGGCAAAATCAGCAAACTCGTGTGGTGATGTGAAGAAGGCGCAGGGAATCTTGCACGAAATCCTGGGAGAGTGTCGTTGTATCGAAGACAAATTACCTGCTTATTTTTTGCTTGTAACAAGTAAGTACTGTGGTGTATGGTTTGTATATTCTAGTGAACATTCACAACCTTGTTTGCTAATCACCGCTACCATTTTATTATAAACCAGTTCTTAATGACTGTGGCAAAGGTGTGGATGCCTACAGTACTTGCAAAGAAGTCTTGTCTCAACTTGGCGAGGAGATACCACAATCCTTGGACCCCAAAGAAACAACCAAAATGATAGAAGCGACATCAAAAATGGTAAACTTATTGGAGATGAATGATTTATTGGAGATGAATGAAATGGACGAAAAGCTCAGCATGTCCCTGAAGTTCTACAGCCACATGGGGACTGTAGCATTTTTTATAAAGCCAGTGATGTTCAACTTTATCGTTTGCAGGATAGTTCAGCTCACCATGAAGAATGGATTATGCAAATATTCAATCATGGGTTTTGTTCAATATGCCGCAATGCTTTCCACCAATATACCGAATGACATTCAGGGTGCATCACGGATTGGAAATGCTGCCATGTCTTGTTGGAAGGAGCGATATCATTCAGCTGAGATGCTTCCAAAACTGTATTGTCCTTATTATGGTGTAATTGGTTATCACGTCGAACCACTTCAATTGTGCGCTGACAAGCTCCAGGAAGGATTTGATGTGGGTATGTCACAAGGGAATAGTGGGACTGCATTCCTCAATGCTATTCAGCATATCAAAACCTCGCTCAACGCAGGGGAGAATCTACCCACACTTTTGAAGAAGGTGGATTACTATTTGGAGCTTACCAACTTGTACAAAAATGAACTGACCAAAACATATCTCTTAATTTTTCGTGATACAATATCTACATTCATCGACAAGGGGGAATCGACCGGCTCAAAAAGTAACTCGAATGATGCAACCGTGGAAAATGCGATGAAGAATGCAAACTATTCAAAAACAATTCATTTCCATCGTGCCATTCAAGCATTCTGGCTAGGACACAGTGAAAGGTGCAACCATTATATAGGAAAGTTGCTCCAAATGAGTAGCGCCACGGCCACAGAAGGACTCAATGGCATTGTGATTGCGTACATCCATGGTCTGAATACCATCCAAGTTCTGAAAAGACAAAATACATCCAAACTCAGATTAATCCCAAAAAAATCCATTACAGCACTCAAGGCTGCGAATGTGCATTCACGTTGGAACTTTCGTAACAAGGTGAGTTGTTTGCGGATAATATGCGAGTCTTGCTTGATACTTTTGTTTATATAATTACTTTGCATAACACATAATATGTCATACATACCGCCTTATCCAGGTTCATTTGTTGGAAGCTGAAAACTTTTCATTTCTAGGCAACAACGAAGAAGCCAAAGCATCCTATGCTGCGGCTATCACGTCTGCTCGCTGTTCTCGGTTTGTCCATGAGCAAGGACTTGCATGTGAGCTTGCGGGCCATCACTACAAAAAGATTGGCAACCATAGGAGTGCGCGGAGCTTCTACAACCAAGCCAAACAATGCTACGCTGAGTGGGGAAGTCAATTGAAGGTGGATAGTATTACGTGTCAACTGGAATCTCTTCCGACCACAACACTGTCTGCGGGAAAAGTGATGAGCTGAGCTCATTTGGCTGGCCATGCACAGTGATGTGTGGTTAATGCATGCCAAACAATTTGTTTCAAGGTGTTTTTACCATGAAACATTGCAGCAAAATAATGGGAGATTTATTTTGAGGAGTAGTTGTGTTCATCGGTTCTTTGCTTGGAATAAAGAGTAAACCACAAACTATCCTCACTGCTGTATTTGAGTTTTGAACTAGGTAATAGAAACATTTCACCTTGTACAGTGGAGTATCACGAATCACCCCCCCCCCGGGGTACAAATATTTAGGCTAGTCTATCCATAGGGGTCTCCTTGGGAGGGTATAGCGAGGTAATTATTGCCAAAATATTCGTGCTTTGGCGCGGTTGACCACTGTGACATTGAGAGGGGGGTATAATTTTTGACTAGACTCTCCCAGCGCTGGGGGGGTGCGGGAAAAATAGAGGGCGTAATTTGTGGTACTCCACTGTATGTCTTTGGGTGTCGTAGGTACATCTAGGTACACAGGTCGTGGTAACTCAAAGAGAGACAGAATGAGCAGGAAGACGAGGGCGCGATAATTTCCAAGTAAGATATCTCTAGAGAATAGAGGCATATCATCCAATTCAGGATCCAATTCCACTCACTCAAGCACATCATAAAACACACACCCACCAAGTCACCAAGCCGCCAACAAGAAGATGTCCCCCTCTACGAAACGAACCAAGATGAACATTCGGCTTCCTATGATTCCACTACTTGACCATACGACATTTGATTCCAACAAGAGTACCCCGATGAAAAGACGGGGTGTTCTATCGTCGAATTGCTGGAGCCGAACGAATTTCAAGATTATGCTTGCGCCTCGCCCCAGCCAACGAAAGCCATTATTGCCGCCGTCGTCTCCCAGAGGCCCGTCTGAGCTTCTTGTTGGTGAAGAATCATCGCTGCAGCTTACTACACCGAACGATTTTCAATTGTCGACCGAGTTCATCTTCTCTACTCCAAGAAGAAGCCATTATCCACGCATCATCTCAAATAAGTCAAGTACCATTGTTCCCTTTCCTACTCTCGAGTTGTCCAATACTAATCGCGGAAAGAACGAAATGCTACCACCTTTTGTGACACTAAGGCCAAGAATTCAGCCAAAAAATCTTTTCCAACAACATTCAAGGGTAGCCAGTTCTGTCAAGCAAATACTCACTCACGAAGAGCATGTGAACTCATTATTGTCGAGTGATGATGAGTACTCGATTAGTAGCCTGTCTCAAGAACCATTTATGTTCACTCCACCAAGAACACCATCCAATAATTGGTCTTCTCCAATGTTGGGTAAACTGGAATCAATCAAGACCGGCGACAAACACGAATCATGATCATACCAAGTTTGATATTTACAGAACTAGAAATCGCAATAAGTACAGGAAATTCCTTGTAAAAAAACCGGGCCCACTGCACAAATGATTGTACATTAATAGAGTAAGACACTTGGGTAATATGTAATATAAAAGTCTAGATTATTCAGCAGAATAGAGAATATGTATGCTTAGACTTGTGTGACTACAGAAACGACCAAAATGTCATTCTCCTTCTCTATACAAAAAGCTGTACCATGTTGTGGTGATTGTTTTCATTTTATAGTAGGTCTAGACACAGGGCTCCGCATCCTTGCTTTTCTTCTTCGCATGATTCCACGCAGAATAATTTTCAATCGCGCCAATCGTCATCATTGTAAATGACGAGCAGGGCAATAACTGTTGTACCATCACTAAAACAACACCAACTGATGTTTTTGGAGATGGTAGTCAGCGACCTCAGCTTGATAGACAATTAACAGACACACATGTGAAAATGGGCATTTAGTCCTGCATGATTGAATACCATACTTATAGTATTACACGCCAATTCCACAAGCAGCACTAGATATTCATATTAGGCTGGAAAATAAACACAACAGCAGACCGGATTTGGAACATACATGTTTGTACAGGGTGTATTGTGTTTGCTGAAAATGATCAAAACAAAAAATACCGCTGAGCCAACGGTATCTTATCCACGGGATCACACCACAACCTCTTCCCATCCGCAACCACCTCAAATGTCTCAGGATCGATGGTTATGTCTGGAAGGGCATCATTCCTGACCATATCCGCCTTGCTTACATGACGCGTCCCAACCACAGATGCCACCTCCTTCCCAAGGCTCAACCGTTCTCCAATACCATCGCGCACAGCCATGTCTGATACGAAGGCGATGCACGTTCCACCTCCATCTCCAGCGACACGTGGTCTGGCACCAAACATTGGCCTCATGTACACAGGCTGAGGTGTGGGGATGCTGGCGTTGGGATCTCCCATCTGGGCCCAGGCGATGGTCCCGCCCTTGATGATCATTTCGGGTTTAGCTCCGAAAGTGGCGGGTTTCCAGAGGACGAGGTCTGCGAGTTTACCAGATTCAATGGAGCCAATCAAATGGGACATGCCGTGGGCGATGGCTGGGTTGATTGTGTATTTGGCAATGTATCGAAGGATGCGCTCGTTGTCATCAGCTCCATCAGGGTGAGATGCGGACGCGGCTGCATCTTCCTCTAGAGGACCTAGTTGATTCTTCATCTTATCGGCCGTTTGCCAAGTACGGGTGATGACCTCGCCTACGCGTCCCATTGCTTGAGAATCACTTGAGATCATGGAAAGGGCACCCAGATCATGAAGAATGTCCTCAGCAGCGATGGTCTCGGGTCGGATACGAGATTCAGCGAATGCCACATCTTCCGGAATAGATGGATCAAGATGGTGGCATACCATGAGCTGAAAATTAAACAAAAGTACAATACATTAGTGAGAAGCAGTGTGAGAATCAGCTGGCTGCTCAAGTAGTGTGTGAAAAGTGATAACAAAACAATTCAAAAACACACCATATCCAAATGCTCATCAATAGTATTCCTCGTAAAAGGCCTCGTAGGATTCGTCGAACTCGGCAAAACATTCTTCTCCTTCACAATCTTCATAATATCCGGAGCATGCCCCCCTCCCGCTCCCTCCGTATGATACGCATGTATCGTCCTACCCCCCACCGCCCTCAACGTATCATCCACATATCCACTCTCATTCAACGTATCCGTATGAATCGTCACCTGAACATGGAAATAAAGATACATAATGAGCATAATCAGTATAAGAAAGAAAGAATCGAATAATAGCATTCCTTAGTGTCACCTGAACATCATGCAAGTCTGCAAATGTCAAGCATGCATCAATCGCCGAGGGAGTCGTGCCCCAATCCTCGTGCAGTTTGAACCCCGATGCGCCGCTTCGCAAGACATCGCACAGACTCGCGTTTGGATCAGATGTGTTGCCCTTTCCGGAGAAGCCAAAGTTCAACGGAAGATCGTCCGTGGCACGGAGCATCATCTCGACGTGGCCTGGCCCAGGCGTGCACGTGGTCGCGCTTGTCCCGGCACTTGGTCCCGTTCCTCCTCCGTACATGGTGGTGATTCCACTGGCAATGGCCTCATCGCACTGTTGGGGACATATAAAGTGAATATGGGTATCGACACCACCAGCGGTAACAATCATTTTTTCACCGGCAACCACATCGGTGGTGGGACCGACAATCATTTCTTTACCAGGAGTGAGCGTCACTCCATTCATGGTATCGGGATTACCAGCCTTGCCAATATTGTGAATTTTGTTGCCCTTGATGCCAATGTCCGCCTTGATAATTCCAAGCTTGGCATCGATAATGGTGGCGTTGGTAATGACGGTATCCAAGGCTAGTTCGGCGCTAACACTTGTCATTTGACCCATGCCCTCGCGCAAACTCTTGCCACCCCCGAATTTGCATTCATCTCCATAATAAGTATGATCCGATTGAATGCGTGCAATCAAGGATGTATCACCGAGTCGTATACGATCACCAGTAGTAGGACCATACGCATCGGCATATGCCGATCGCGTAAGCACATATGGCTGACCCTCGGGAACTTCCACTGACGTAACATTACCAAATCCACCCTTGGCCTCCATGCGTTTTTCAATGGCATCCCAATTGGATTCCTTCGCGATCCCACCTGTCAATCCATTGCCGCATACGACATTCTTTCTGCCACCGAGGTTGACGAGTGTGATTGTTTTTTGTTCGCCTGGTTCGAAGCGTACGGATGCGCCGGAGGGTACGTTGAGACGTCGTCCTAGGGCTAGTTTGCGATCGAATACTAGGGCTGGGTTTGTTTCCAAGAATGCTGAGTTTTAGTGTTTGTTTGTATAGCAATGGGATGATATTGTTTCGAAGAAGAGGTCAAAAATGCATTTGCATGTTGGAGTATAGAGGAAGAGGTCAATGGTATGCAAATTGCATGACGAAAGATTGGAAAAAGTATAAGTGTTTATAAGAAGAACAAGTCAATACGATAGTACAAATCAGCAATGCATGATGCATGTCAGACTCACGATAGTGCGAACCAACTTGAATAGGCCGATCACCCGTATTCGTAACCGCCATCTCAATCAAATGCGACCCCTGCCCTCCCTCCTCCTCCAAAGTATTAATCTCAATCGATGGCAATGTGGGCGAAACCATGACCTGTCCCGGAACAATCGCCTCCTCCTCCTCCTCCCCTTCTTCACCACTACCCATACGAAACACGGCAACGTCCGGCACCGGCAAAAAACTTCCCTCCAGCGCCAACTCCAAATCACCATCCTCCCTCGATATAGGATCATGCACCGTTAATAATTTAGTACCATCGGGGAAAGTCGCTTCGACTTGCACCTCGCGCACCATGCTCGCCACCCCTGGCAAGACCTGATTGCGTCCTATCAACTGGGTTCCAACGGCCATTAGGGCGGAGACTGTTCCGTCTCGCTGTACCATTTTAGCCGCGCCACTGCCACTGCCGTCAACGTCACCGCTGGAACTAGAAACGGTGGGCATCGTTCCATTGCGCACCATCTCCATCATTTGCATGGCGATTAATGCTCGTGCTTCGGGGACATTGAGGCGTAGTCCGCGTGCTAGGCGGTATTGGGCGAGTCGGCCTGCATTGTGGAGGTGGAGATGGTCGAATTCGCGGGGGGTTAGATGGAGTGCTCGTCGTTGTTGTTGTTGTTGTGGCGTGGAGTCATGGTGATGATGATGGATGTTGTTGTTGTTCTTGGATAATGATGCGCGGCTGCCCCGAGCGATGTTGGTGATGCTGCGTTTGGATACATTCCTGCTGCTGCGAAGTATGGAGGTTCGTAGCAGGGAGGATGGGATGCGTAGCATGGCTTTGTTTGATATCGATTAGTTTACACCAGTGTAATGATAATGATACTGATGCCATCACCATGTATGCCATCGTCTTTGCCATGGTCCATGTGCACGACAATCGACAGCGACAGTAGACAACTACGATACCTATCTACCTACTTCTAGACACATATCTTAGCGAGCGAAGATGCCGAGAAAATTGGAGAACCCTAAATCGCCAAAAAGTCCCCTCGTATGTAGAGAAATACGAAGCAATATTCGCCAGAACGGCTTCCAATCATCTCACAAAGATCTCAAAGATCCAAAATCAAAGAAGGCTTCAGATACCTAGCTTCAGATCCTGCTTCATCCAGCTTCATCATTCATTTTCAATCGGAGCAAGTATCTCCTTCCCTCTCTTCGTCACTCTTCTTTTGTCACATTATTCGGCAATCTTCATCGTCTAGATAAAGAATACAAAATTCGGTAACATGGCTTCCCAAGCGAATGATGGAGATCCCCCAACATGCCCCTGCTGCTCCAACCCCGTGAGTCCTTTTTTTTCAATCTGTCTAAAACAAAAATGTTGGATCGGCAGTGTCATCCATCTATCAGTATCAGCGCCATCATGTCTATTGTTGATTGCTCGTACATTTTGCTGACCACTCTTAAATAAATGGGGATGTGTCATATATTATATTGGATGGGTACTTTTTGACAAGGATGCATATTTTGCATTGTTTCTTCCATCTCACACTTTCCATTTTATTGCCATATATAATATTACTGTACAGTGGCAAGCAGCCACTGCCGACTTTTTCGCCAAACTCTGCGTAGAATGCGAAACAAAGCCCGAGAAGAAAAACGCTGGGGCGGGACTCTCTCGTGACAATATGGACTTCAATGTTCATCCGCGTGGTGAGTTTTTATTGATGGAAAAGTATAGAACCTCGTCCATGTGATATATCCCTGACTTTGTTTCTAATTCTTCACAATCTTCGTAATGCCTGACATGATGTATTATCATCACAGACGATTTCTATCTCTACTCCAATGGAAACTGGATGAAAAACAATCCCATTCCCAGCGGATATCCCAGCTGGAATAGCTTCATGAGTTTGCGCCTCAAGAGTCAAGAGGATTGCAAAACTATACTCGCAGAATTGGAGGAAAAGCTCAAAGATGGTGGTGAAGTAACTGATGAAGAGAAGAAGGTGGCACTATTTTACAAGGCGGCGATGGACGAAAAAACGATTGAGTCAGTGGGAATCAAGCCCATGCTGCCATTGTTGGAACTATGTGCCAAAACTGCCGATTGCAAAGATGATAAAGTGGAATTTGCAAAGTGTTTGGGTAAAATGGCGTACAAGTACGGAGTAACCCCCTTCTTCTCCATTGGTGCCGGTCCGGACAAGAAAAATAGCAATCATTCCATTGCGCAAGTAGCTCAGGGGGGGATTCGATTATTAGATAGGGATTATTACTTTGATGAGGATAAAGAGGAGAAGCGGGTGGCGTATAAGAAGAGCATGGCGCTGTTGTTGACTCTGCTGGAGGATGCGACTGCCATTGAGGCTTCGGAGGAGATGGTGGCTACTGCTGAAAAAGTGTATGAATTGGAAAAGACGCTGGCGGAGGCTCACATGACCAAAACGGAGAATAGGGATCCTCATGATACTTTCAACAAAATGACTATGGAGGGGTTGAACCAAAATGGCAATGGGGCATTTGATTTTGGAAGCTATTTCGAAGCGGCAACACAAAAGACTGTTGCTGATATTGGAGATATTAACTTGAGGAATGTCATGGCTCTCCAAAAAGTGGCAGAAGTTGCTCCAGCGACAGACACGGATACTCTCCATGCCTACTTTCGGTGGATGGCTGTAGCATCCTGTGCTCCCTACCTATCCACACCATTTGTGAATGCCCACTTTGACTTCTACGAGAAGACTCTGGCCGGAACACAGGAAATCAAGCCACGATGGAAACGAGCAATGGAATTTACAGAAAACGCTTTGGGTGAGGCCCTAGGAAAGTTGTACTGTGCCAAGTTCTTTGATGAGACGAGCAAGGGGCGAGCATTGGCAATTGTTGAGCAAGTGCGACAGGCATTGGAAGATCGTTTGAAGGAGGTGGAGTGGATGAAATCCGAAAAGACCAGATCGAATGCGCTCAAGAAAATGGATAAGTTTGGCGTTAAAATTGGATACCCTGACAAATGGCTTGATTATTCAGAGCTTGTCATTGATGAGAGTGATGATTTCTTGAGTATGGTGCTTAGAGCCAGAGAGTTTGCGAGTGTTGAGGAAATCAAAGAGATTAATGCTCCCACTGACAAATTGAAATGGGAAATGACCCCACAAACCGTAAATGCGTACTTCCATCCAAATCTCAACGAAATTGTGTTTCCTGCGGCTATTTTGCAGCATCCCTTCTTTGACAAAGATGCGGATGACGCTGTTAACTTTGGATCGGTGAGAAGTCATGTTCATTATTATTTGTTATTGCTCCACTCTAGAGAGAGAGAGGACAACATTGCTTTCATCTCTTTTCTCTTCTTAGTTTGCTTAATAACATCTTCTGTCATTCTTTTTTGTAAGATGGGTTGCGTGATCGGGCATGAAATGACACATGGCTTCGATGACAAGGGACGCAAGTTCGACCACGAAGGTAAGAAGCGCAAACAAACTTCTAAGCACGCATACTAATGAGTTACTCTCAATAACATGATGACTAATGAGTATTACTCTCAATATCATGAATGGGGGGGATGAAGGTAACATGGTCGATTGGTGGACTCCAGAGGATGGAGAGGAATATGAAAAGAGAGTCGAAGTCATGGTTGAGCAAACCAACAAGTTTGTAGTGCATGGACAGTCCGTCAAGGGCAAACTGACTTCGGGCGAAAATATTGCTGATCTAGGGGGGTTACGTTTAGCGTATCGTGGGTTGATCAACACCCAGAACTATGACCCAGGTCTATTAATTGATGGCTTTTCGCCTCCCCAGCGATTCTTCCTTTCTTGGGCTCAGTGCTGGAGACAAAACATTACCAAAGAGCGAGCTCTTCAGCTTTTGACCATTGATCCTCATGGCCCAAACGACTTGAGGTGTAACGGGCCTTTGTCTAACATCGCCGAGTTTCATGAAGCGTTCTCTGTCACAGAAAAAGACCCCATGTACAAAGATGCTGAAGCGAGGGTGGACATCTGGTAACTACAGTCACAGTCAATCTGTTATTGCATTAGAAATTTACTCAGTATTGGCCTGGATGCGCCAACAAGCGTACGGCACACCAGCATAAGAATACTAATATCTACTGCGGGGTCACGGGTGAGATCTCGAGCATTCTGCCATGACATGGATACTATAAACCTAATGTGAATTGCTGCATTGAGTTGGAAGAAGTACATACTGCAGTAGATGCCACCAGTGTTTGGTACTCTTTACAAATAATGAGACCAGCTCTGCTGTTCCGATGTTTTTTTGAAGCGATTCTAACTTGGCTCAAAAGCAATGAGTTAAAAGCTTTTGTGGGTACCCAGTATAATGACATTTATCAGGAAGGATTGATGTGTCAAGGATGAGAACCATGCATTTCAATGAGGATTATGAGAACCTCTGCCTTTGATGTGAAAAAATGTGAGAGAGATTTCAAGCTGTCAAGACAAAAGTACTATCACTTGTTGCCAATGCATCTCAGCTTCACACAAAAAGTACTCACAAAAAAGTATGAAACTATGATCACATCCTTCGATTGTTAGCTGCTTCACTGCCGCCCTCCAAAAAAACAGTGGTATTTACGACTCATGGGCAGTAAACTAACAACTTTGATATTAGAGAATGAGGGTATAATAATTTACCAGAGACAGTGGCTGCGGGTTTTGGTTTTGATGTTGGGCCTTGATCTCAGCCGGTCCTGGTTGTACGCTTAGATCATTCTTATCACGGTTTTTCGTTTCATTTAGTTTGTCGCCCTCGACGGGGCGTCAATTAGGTAAGGTCCACTACCTGTGGAGTCCTTGGATACAACCAAGGTCCCTACTACTGAATGCAAAGAGTAAACCAAAATATTGTGAGCCTAGTTTTGTTATGTTTTGCTATGTTTTGGGTACTTTGCGTGACTGAGAAACTCACGAGTCACAACCTTGAGACGTATGTAGAAACTTGTGTGAAACTTGTGTGAAACTTGTGTGAAACTTGTGAAATGTAGAAGTTACCACATCTCATTCCCTCTTTGCGACGATGTAATAATAAAGAAGAAGAGAAAAGAAAAACTTGTGGAAATATGTGGAAACTTGTGAAACGTGGAAGTTGTCACTTCTTCTCCCCCCTCTTTGTGATGTAATAGCACCATAAACCCATTCTTACGAAGCTTGACCTGCTGCACGCAGGAAGAAGCACGATTGTTGCTTTCCCCCCAAACAATGCTCGTTAGAGATTTCTCGCCGCAGCGAGAAAATCTGGCCGCATTGAGAAACTGTTACCAGGTCACGGCGATTTTTTCTCACCGAGTTGGCACGCGCCAAGATTTGTCTCACCGCGGCGAGGAATTCTCGCCGCCATTTTTGGGGAACCCAATAATCGCGCTTCTTCCTGCGTACTTGCGTGTCAAACCATTTTTATTTTGAGACGGTCAAGCCAGAACACATCAGTTATTATGGCATGCCCCAACAATGTGACACCTCATATTTTGACTGTATCTCAAACATCCATCAGCTCTCTTCCGGCGCGCCGCAATACCTAGGTAGGTACATAGTAGGAGACAGCTAGCGACCAATCTAAGAACCACAAACGCATGAATAAACAACTGATGGCATATCTACCTAGATACCAGATGGGTATACCATCACGAATATGCCATCACAAAGGAATTGGAGGACAACAGTCTGGCTGGGAACAGTACTACAATTTTCAAGACGTTTGGCAGTTTCCCCATTCTCAGGCCCGTCTATATTTTTTACCTGGGTAAAAAACACAGTTGGAAGTTCAACTAATAGTTTTGACCAGGTAAAAGATTTAGTTGAAAGTACGTAGGAATTAGTAGTCCTCTTGTTGGAAATTGGTGGGAAATGACCCACCATCTTCTGCTGAAATTTCCGCCATCAAAAATATCTGCAGAACAGTGCAGAACACTAGTCGAAAGTCGAAGACCATGGCCGCCAACGGCATGGTAGCTACTGTCGCCTGTCGCCCTCCGCAGCTTGTGGTAATCGCCTTCAGGCTGTCAAGGCTCCCTCATTGCATACCCGCCATCATGCGCACATCCATTGCAATTGGCCATTGAAAGATAAACAACCCGGAATACGGAGCCGTCGAGTGGGCCAAGAACCAAATGTGGTCGTCAGGAGCATCATCGAGCGGCGGCGCTGCTCAGCAAACATTGTCGGTGCTAGACCTAAATATAAGGCGGCATCAACATCTACACTGGGCATTGGCATTGGTATTGGTCGAGGAGGAGGTGGTGGTGGCGTTAAGAAGAAGAAAGCTACAGCATATGTTGTTAGAACTAGTACTCGTAGTGATGTTTGCAGTGAGGGTGGCGACGGGTGAACCCAGACACCAATTTCTTCCAGAAGCTGTAACTTCAACCTACGCAGATAATTTAGAAGGGAATTGTGTGCAAAAGTCAAGTGTCTCACCGACCATTTGCCAAGGATGAGAGCACTAGCGGGACATCTCTGCTGCGGGGATCTTACAG
The DNA here is from genome assembly GCA_037356235.1 of Bacterosira constricta. NCBI lineage: Eukaryota > Bacillariophyta > Thalassiosirophyceae > Thalassiosirales > Thalassiosiraceae > Bacterosira > Bacterosira constricta. The sequence goes on from JAZGVS010000212.1 coordinate 15,611, forward strand.
TGGAGGGTGACTCAGTTATCTGTCCTGCAATATACGGAACTACCATGGCAAATGCCATTGTAATCAGCACCTGCCCCATGAAAATTTGGCCAATGGCACCTGCTCCTGCTGATCCCACCAAAGCAGTGTATGGGCTTCTACACTCTTGCATTTTGCAATAATTATGTGCAATCTCATACAACAATGTCAATATACAACAATAGACTGGTGGGTCATCCTGCTATCACTCCAAATCTGTCTTGAACCTGCGTGGACCATGCCTTCTCCTCCACCTCTGATATTACCACCCATTATTATGGAAATGGCTCGTGTGATTTATGAATTACAAATGTGTCATCGGCAGCTCATCAGTTCAGTATCACAAAAACAACAACAACATATTTAATTTCATCGACCACGAAGTGATTTCCCCTACCCAGTCATTGGATGACACCTCCTGTTACCGCCTTCGCTAGGATGGCAAGCCATATACCGTACACATTTACTATATTGCCTCATATCACGTAGATGATGACGGAGCGGGGACAATTCTCTCGATTATTGTTCATCACACTACGATACCACTACCGGAGAAGTGTTAATGAAGTGAGAGGTAACCTTTATGTTTTACACGTAGCTCAGTCAGACAGTGCATCTCAGCCAACTTGTGGCGTGTTGCGTTTATTGACCTATTATATCATTTGCAGATTACTATCATTTCTCAGTTCAATCAACACTGGGGAAACGCAAAGAAAAACATAAGGTTCGTACCAAGCGAGATCAAAGTCTTGATAGCATGGATGGTCGTCTGCACAAAGCGGTAGTTTACACGTAGCTCAATCAAACAGTTAATCCAAGCATACTGAGCAGACTGATGACATTTGACCTCTATTATCGCGCCCTTCGCGAGGTATTAGGATTGTACACCAAATAGCTAATACATATTATTAATCAAGTGTTCAGGATCATGATTGTACAGATACTTGGTAGCTTATCACAACACTGCCACATGAACAGCCAGGGGATCTTTACATTGCATGATCAATGTCATATCAATACAAAGTCATCTTATTTCCAATCATACCCTTCGTCACAGAACTAACATCCACTTCATAATTGGGCATACACTCCAAAACCGTCACAATCTCCGGCAACTTATTCGGACGACAATGCACATCCGTCGATCCTTTCAACAAACTTTGAAACTCCAAAAAATCTGCATGGTTGCGTATAAAATCCAAGAGCACAGCTAGGATCTAATTTGGACAGTGGTAGGGATTTTGAATGATTTGAATGAAATGTTTTTGTGCTTGGTGATGTGTGGAGGGAGCGGAGGTAGGTGTCGGTGAGTTATAATACTTCTTGTCATATATTGATGAGTGGGGGATGGATCATTGTTGCTGTCTTGTGTTGAATGATTGCTTTCTACGAGTGTCCACGTGAGCCTCTTGGAGAAAATCATATTGTTGCACACTCACTTGCCCGTAGTCCGATCAACCTCATAACACGCCGCACCACAAAAACACAAACGCTCCGCATCAAACTTACGAAAATCCCCAACTCCACATCAATAACACGGACATGTAAACTTCCAATTATCCTCAATATCATCCTTTCGTTCTGCTTCCACCCCCTCTAAATGCTGCATACCTGATTGTCAGTACCAATATCATCTGCTGATGCGTTCCACGATGACGATGACCATCACTGGAGCATGTTATTTCGACTGTGACGACAGATGAAACGCTTGCCCCCCCCCCAGATGTCTACCCCATACCTAACCATAAGTTGCCCAATGAGAATCAACTGAGAGCCAGAAGACAGCATGGTTCCCAACTCTCAACAACAGGAGTTCATCCTTCGACCGCACCCACATTGGTGAAACCCAGCACCATGGCATCGAACGGATGCAATCCCATTCAAACCAAACATTCGCTGGCAAAGCTGTCGACCAAATTGATGGTACCACCGCCACATTTGTTGCGTCTCAGCCGCCAGCTGCAATATCTCACCAGAGTATGTTCAATTTCTAAAGAACTGTCGATGGCGGGCTTAAAGAGAAGATAACTGTGATTACGACATCGGCGGCCATGTCCATGCTCATAATGATCCATGGTCTTTCTATTTTTGACTGTGGAGATGGCGGTGGGTCATTTTCTCCTGCCTGCTGCGTGTCTACCAGCCACGTACTGGGGTAGGGATGGGAAGGCAAGGCGAGGCAGTAAACTGAAGGCGATTGCCACAAGCTGTGGATGGGGACAGGTGACAGCTAGTACCATGCTATCGGTGGCCATGGTCTTTGACTGCTGTGGGTATTTTTGACAGTGGAGATGGCAGCAGAACATGGCAGGGCATTTCCCGCCATTTTCCAACAAGAGAACTACTAATTCCTACGTAATTTCAACCAAATCTTTTACCCAGTCAAAACTATCCAAGCTTCAAGGAATGTTAGAGCTGTTACAGGATAATTT
>JAZGVS010000213.1:0-18138 GCA_037356235.1 Bacterosira constricta
GGGGAATGGGGTGCATGGTGGGGATGGTGGGGAGGGGAGTGTGTGTGTTGCGCGGGAAGGTGGGAGGGAGGATGGTGAGGGTGGGGATGGAGAGAGTGCTGGGGAGAAGGGGGAACCTCACTTGCCAACGAGTCCAGAGACGCCGGCGACGGTAAAGGATGCGGAGACGCCCATGACGGAGGCTGCGGGAGATGCAGAGGATGGTCACGGGGACATTTCGTCGTCCGAAGAGAGCGGAGAGATTATCGATGACACGGAAAAAGAAGAAACGAAAAAAGAGTCTCCCGATGTTCCGGAGAAGGAGAAACTCCCATCGCCGAGCCCATCGCGAAAGAAGAGGAAAAAGAAGAAGAAGAAGAAAAAACAGGCACGCGCCATGGCGGCGCGTATGGAGGGAGTGGCGGAGGATTCTCCCGTGAAACAACCGGAGAGCAACGTTGACATTGAGTATCCAAATGATACTCTTAATGACATGCAGTTTCAGGAAAAAAAGAGTACGGTGTTGGATTCGTTCCCTCGAGAGGAAGCGAAGAAGAAGAGGGAGGAGGATTCATTGTCGGACATGTCGATTAGCAGTACAGATGGTGGTGGGGGTGGGGAAGAGGTGGCAATGAAAGAGGAGGGAACTGAGATTTCGAAAGAGGAGGGAGAGGAGGAAGGGGAGGTTACCGTAGATGCAGCTTCTCGGCAGCCAGAAATGGGGGATAAGGAGTCGCAGGAGTCTGTCATGGAGGGTAGTGAATTATTCCCTGAAAATGACAAAGAAGAAGACGAAGAAGAAGATCCATTGAAAAATCAGCACAAGGATGACAACAACAATGATGGCGCTGCGAATTCCACGGCAGAAGATTCACCCGCCAAAGAGAAGATGGAACCATCCAAAGCGCAAGCCGTGGCAAAGGAGGAGGCTGTCATCGAGGCATCTACACCAGAATTGCCCATGACGAAGAATCAAGGGGAAACAACAGCGAATGATAATAATGCGAGCTCGAGCAGTGGCAGCAGCAGTAGCGGATCGACCTGTTCCAACTCGTCGTTTGTGGGTGTTGCCACTGCATCGTCTGCCAATAATGAACATGGCGAATCGGAAACTACTGGTGATGCTGCCACGGAGGACAAGCTGCCGTTGCATGTCAGTGTGAAGGAATTGGTGGATGGGGATGAAATTCTACTGGAGCCAAAGGAAGGTGAAGCCATGTCATCTGTGGATAAGAGTGATAATGTCAAGGATGTGGAAATGGCGGATGACAAGGCGGCTGACGTTAATTTGGAGATGGCTGTTGAAAAGGCACCTACAGAAAGTGTTGGTGGCGATGATAACAAACTGTCAACATCAGCAGCAGCTGATCAACAGCGGTCTGCTTCGCAAACCGACAAAAAGAAGCGTAGACCGCTAAGCATTCGAATCGGATTGCCAAAACGCAAAAAGCAGCAGATGGACGAGGAATTGATACTATCAAAGTTGTACATAACTTCGGATCAGCTGAGTGGTAGTATGCAGGAGCCTAGTAAAAAGAAGCACAAGTCTGGGGATGAACCAATGGGCGAGGTGGTAGTGGATGATCCATTGGCGACGGCTGCTGCTGCTGCTGCCGAGTCAGCAACTAGTTTGGGGAGCGAGGAGCGAGAAGATGCATCTTTAGGAAAAGGTACTGCTGCTGCTGCTGCTGATAGCGAAGAGGGAGAGCTTACAATAAACAAATTAGCAACACCTGCTTTGCAGGAGCGTGAAAAATCTCTTGTTGGCAAAGAAGACCATGACGACGACGAGGATTCCCTCTCGGATGGTGAAATACAGGAGGAAGGGGAAATTCAAGAGGAGGATGCTCCTGGCAGCTCTCCAGCGGAGGGAGAAGCAGAACTGGAAAAGGTATGTTTCATTTTTGTGTGCTCAGTTAGCTGTTAAGTTCTGTCTCGCCATTGTGTTTTCCTAATCTTATCCTGCTTCTTCACTTCCAAGACTTTGGAGTCAAATGATACCGAAGAATCCTCTCCCTCTGAAGATTCAAAAGAATCACACCCAGCACATCCGGCAGGCAAGAAGCCAAAGTTGAGCATTCACATTAGCACAAAGAAGCGAAAGCTACAGGTTGATGAAACTACACCAGCGCCAGCAGCAGGGGAGAATGACTCCCAACAAAAGATGGAAAAGAATGACCCTGCGAAACAGCTACCAAATGATGCGGTTGAGGCTGAGGAAAGTACCAAGAAAGCGCCGTCGTCGATGAAGACCCAACCTGCTGATTCTGGAGTCGAGGAGAAAGATTCTTCCACCGACACCGCGGATACCTCACTCCAATCAGAGGTGGTTGACCAGGGCAGTAATAACGATACACCTCCAGGAACTTTCGATGCGTTGGCATCGCCTCGTGAGGATGATGGCGGCAGCGACGGCAAGGCACACTCGACAGCCCGATCCGGCCGCAAGGCTGCCAAACGAGCCGCTGAAAAAATGGCCACCGAAAAGAAGAACAAGCTGTCCAAACCATCAAAAACAAAAGACGACAAGGGCAACAACAAAAAGAAGAAGGCCGAAGAAGATCCATGGGTACAATGTGACCGCTGTCACAAATGGCGCCACCTCCCCGGCACAGTCGACTTGGACAGTCTTCCCGAACATTGGTTTTGCGAGCTGAATGTGTACGATTTGAAACGTAACAATTGCGACGCGCTGGAGCAGACTCCGAAGGAGGTTGCGAAGGAGAAGAAACGGGCGAAGAAATTGGCGCTGAAGAAACAGTTGCAATTGGAGCATCAGCAGGAGCAGGTCCATGTTGAAGTAGAGGTGGGGATGGAGGGGGAAACAGTTGGCGAAGTGAAGTCAAAGGGGAGGAGGGGTAGATCAGCCTCGCCAAAGAATGAGAGTGATCAAGAAACAGAGTTTCATTCCAAGGCTGGGTCAGAGGATAAGGCTGAATTGGTGGAGCTGAGTGCAAGGAGCAAGAATGCTACTGATGAAGACGGCGATGATACCACAAACACTGACGACTCTCCCAAGCCACCCTTCAAGCCCAAGGGCAAACGCGGCCGTCCGCGCAGAGAAGACAAGGAAAAGACGATCACCACCACTGGCAAGGGGAAGGACGCACCCAAGCAAGAGTGGGTCCAATGCGAAAAATGTGAGAAATGGAGACGACTCCCTCCTCGAATCTCAGCTGAGGACCTGCCGGATGTCTGGTTTTGCAGCATGAACACCTGGGACATTAATTTGGCAACCTGCACAGCCATTGAGGACAAGCATGAGGCATCTCCTGCACGTACTGGTGGTGGGAAGGGGACCACTGGAGCCTCCTCCGCTCAGTACAACGATGTGAGTCAAATACCCACGTCCTTCCCCTCGAGCAGCAAGCTTAGCTATCGGAATCTTATATTTGGATCAGCAGGTCGTCGGCAGAAGAATATCTCGGAACGTATGCGTGCGCAGGAATCGTTGTTCTCGTCGCAGCTAGAGGAAGAGGCAGATATGAGCATGCCTCCGACCGTCATGTATGCGAACTCTGAAGTGTTTTTCAACAAGAGTTTAAACAAGGCAACATCGTTTGATGACAATGAGGGAGGAACAGCTGGAGAAGGAGGATCGCCTTTGCCAACGCAGCCTACTTCTATATTTGACATTGTATCCTATTCTCGTGTTTGGACAGAGCTGAATAACAATGCGTCGGCATTACATGCGCAGACCACAGCGGCGTCCAATTCTGTTGGCTATGAAAAGTACTGCAATTCGAATGGCTCGTTGAATGAAGAGGCTGTGGATACTCTCAAGGCAATGGCTTACTTTGGCCTCGGAACCAAAACTCTGGTAGGACATGAAATATTACTTGAAGTACAGTGTCAGGATTGGAGTGTTCCAGCGCACTGGATGGAACTGAGGTCGCTTTGTACTATTGAAGTCATTTCATTCATATTGGACGAGTTGTCAAAAGATGGGTTAGTGGAAGTGATACGCGATCCAAAATCACTAGCTCTAGAGAATGCTTTCTACCGCAGACAACTGCCATCCGCACAAGAAGTTATCGAGAAGTCCAGCTGCTTGAAAATCAGAAAGCCATGGAAGGAGTGATGGGCTTCATTTTTTGTGTTCATCTTTATTTGGGAATTAATCGTTTTAATACTGACATTCATATTGAAACATCTTGCCGATATCTATCATAAATTTTTGTTATCTCGTTTGCAGTGATGTAGGTTTAGGTTTTTGGTTCTTTTTTTGTCTATGAGTGTGTTATGCAAATCTGCTCAAAAGATTAGTACCCACTGGGGCATCGCCACACTCACTCCAGAAACAACCGATAGTCATGGATGCCACGAAGCGCGGTAACCACCTGAAGTCTCCACCCACTCATCGCCCATTCCATGCAGCCTCTTTTCTCACAATAAAACTGTAAAATAAAAACTTTCGAGAAACAAAATTGGGATTTATGGTCATGTAAATTAATACTTAATCAGGTTTAGAAGTTTGTCATCCAACTAGCAGTGTGTTGCGATATTAACTAGTAGGCATTATTCTACTAGGTAGTTTCAGTTCCAGATGAATGAGCATGTGCAAGAATACGACAAATGTCTTGCAAGAAAATGGAGATGGTGGATAGGTAGACACAGTCGGGACAACATTTATTTGGCTGTCACAGTTTGGGATAAGGAACAAGGAAAGCATGAACTCGAAACAGACTAGTACACTCGCCTTGCAAAGAGGAAGAGTATATTTGATGATGCAATCAGCATCTCACAGTTGGCTTCTCTGTACGATCTGAAATTTAGAACAAGGAAAGCATGAACTTGAAACAGACTATACTCGTCTTGCAAAGAGGAAGAGTATGTTCGATGATGCAATATCAGCATCTCACAGTTGGCGTCTCTGTGCGATCTGAAATTTACACAAGACGTGGTGGTAGAAGAGATGTCAGTTCTGATGGGTAAATTACTACTTGGTACCAATGATCTGCTTGATATCTCAGTGATAAAGTCTCTTCTTCAAATGATGCCAGTTGTTGTGTTAAAGGTGGACACTACGATATTCAACCTTTAACGTAATTAAAGGTGGACACTTCGGGAAAATGACTGTAAATGCTCAGGTATCCGTTTAATCTTAATTTAGGTTGAAATACTACAAAAGAGCACAAGATTATCTTTAATTTGATGTGTGATATACAGGGGCTCACCTAAGATCCCTAACAGTGCTCAGCCACAGAAGTCAGAACACGTAAAATCGCAAAATCACGTTCACAAAAAGTTAAATGTCCACGCAGCGTCAGCCGCAAACAGCAACCCGACAACGGCACTATGGCCAACCCCGCCCCATCAAAAGTCCATCCCAATGGGCTAATTAAAAGGGTTCAGGCATTAAAGAAGTGTGAGGATGACAATCCTCATGACAATGCATTCAGTTTGGTGAGTGCATTGATTTTGATTTTATATATTTTGGTACCCGCCATTTTGTGATTTCCGCGACGCAACCGCTCATCATTCATTCCTTCCTGTCATCATCAATATGGTATCACTTTCCTATCAGATAACCAAATCAATGCTCCAATGAAAGACGCAATGGGTGTTTGTGGTGCCACTGTGACGGAACAAGCGACGAAGCGTCGCGTCGGTAGATTCGTCGAACGGATGGCGAGAATATGTCTTCGGTGCTGCGGAGCAAAAAGTAACAATCAAGGACACTGTTGTCTCGCACCAAAAAGATGGGGCACAAGCTCCTCTGCCACTCCACCACTCTCCTCTGCAGGTCAGTTGCAGTAGGTTGCAGTAACGCCAGAAACGCGCAGTCTTACCTAAGATACACCAACACCCGAACGCAAACCCGACAGTCTCCGACTCCAACAGTGCGAACTCGATCATGACATCAAACAAGATGAATATCTATCGAACCATCATTATGACGAAGTGAGGCAACATTCGTAACATTTTACTCGGAGTTCACCCTCAACCGTGCGGCACGATGGATGACATCATGGCGGTCCTGATCCTACCAGTCGTCTTGATACTATTCTTCGGCTGCCATTGTTACATGTCCAATAAGCCCCGTACCGAATATCATGAGAGGAGTGAGAACGTTCTGACGGCGCAGCAGATGCATCTTCGTGATAATAATCGAAGGTCGAAGGAGAAGAAACGAAAAGAGCGGATGAAGGATATTGAGAATGCGCTCATTTCCAAGGTATGCAGTGTGCATTTTATTGGTGTAAATTCATTCAGTGCACATCCAATTCTCATGAAACTTATGTATTCATCACAATATTATTATTATCAATTTTAGACCGCATCCAAATGCAAGTGCAACGCGTCTTTATCAGCAGAGGAAGAAATCGAGTCAGTCGCAGATCTTACCGTGTGCACGAATTCAACGGATGACATTTCGTTATCATCCTGCATTCATGACATAGAAAACCAAGCAACAGTTGAGAATTCCTCATCCATTTCGGGCAACATTGCTGTTGTACTTGATGATGATTCTGCATGTTCTCAAACATGCGCTATTTGTCTGGAGCCATTCGCCGGCGGGAAGGATACGGTATCATGGTCGAAATTTCAAACCTGCAGTCATGCATTCCATCAGAAATGTATCGAAGGTTGGTTGATTCAGATGAAAAATAAAAATGGAAGCTGTCCTTGTTGTCGTGGTCCGTATTTGAAAGAAAGGTTGGACACACCAGAAAAGAACTCGCATACTTCAGGTACAGAGAGTAATACCGAAGGAGAGAGGTCGGACAGCGCAGCAGTCCAAGCACTGGATGAAGAAAGGATTGTTGATGGAGAGAGTTCGAACGTTACCGATGTACTACCGTTGGACGAAGAATCTAATGTTGACAGTGGAGTTGCAACTATCCTAGCATCAGATGAAGAACGCAATGCTGATGAAGAGATGCCAATCAATATAACTATACAAACACCAGATGAAGAAAGTAATGGTGGAGCTGCAACTTCTGATATGCTGAAAGAAAACTCGTTAAAGAAAACGACAAGAAATGAGTTTATCTCATTTTGTATAGTTCATGGTTTACGAAAGGGTACTTAAGATCTGAACTAACCACATCGATGAGCCCATGGCGTGGGAACAATGCACAGAGAAGTTATTTCTGACAGCAAGAAATGGACAGCATAACTCTCATTGTTAGAGCTGCGCAGGTCAGGAATAATGATATTAAGAAATGCGTGACATACATAAAGAATGCACTTTTGTTGACAAGTATTGTCTTTGTGTTTGGTTTGGATCTGCCTCGTTTTTTCAATAGGAGGGCGGTCACGAACATGGGTAACCTGTGTAGATCTCGGCCAGCACTCTTACAGCGAACGTCCGACCGCGGAGAGTGCGGCGTTGGGTACCAATTAGCACGGGGTTCATAGGAGTCTCAGCCGCACTGGGAAAAAAAACATGTAATGTTTCATGTGGTTTCATCACCTCTGTCAGAACTCTTGATATGCTGCAGAGAGAGACTTTTTCATTTCATTTTTTTCTGTGACACCCCACATCCGCGTGTTGATATCAGCAACTCCATCATGATAAACACTTTTTACCGGTGGTTGATCACTTACGTGGTCGTCTCGCACTCTATCTCGATGTCGTTCCCATACTATCTCCTTTGTTGTTGTGAGCCCGATCGTTCCCTCTACCATCATTATTATCCGCATTCGTTTCTTTTGCAGTGCATTTTCACTATTAAGTGTTGCCACTCGTTGGGAGTCAAATGACTAACACTGACATTATTTGCATCGTTCAGAAATAATTAGATACAATATCAGCTCCATCAAATAGGTAGCTAGATGAAGCTGATGGATAGGGCAAGATATTTTATACTCACACAGATGCTCACCATGATATCTCATCTCAAGCTCGTCTACTCCATCTTCTCATTGTTGTTAAATAATATTTTGGAACCTGACTCCTGAAATTGTGTAAGTCGTTGCGGAAGGATCTTCTCACCTTAGTACATCTGTAACAGTACACATCTCCTCCTACTATATCTACAGTGACTGGACATTGGCTGCATCAATGATAATTTATCTGTTCCTTGGATGGTAACACCATCAGCAGCAGCAACGGCAGCAGGAGGAGCAGGTTCTACAGCCACATTCTGTACTGATGTGACTTGGAAATCCACTGCAGCTACAAAGCTCCAGTGTTTATTCTACGCGACACAACATTACCACACAGCAAGATCCAGTATAGCAAGAGTTTGTATTAGCAATTCGCAATGCGGTGGTGTCTATTTCATGCAGTAGCAAAATAAAGTTTGTGCTGCGTTTAATCATCGTGAATACTTCTGCTGCTACTGATACAAAGAAATATTATTTACTCCTATTCTCTCTCTCTAGAATCTAGAAGTAGTCAATAGTTCTGAAATCAATCATCTCCAGATAGAGTGTCAGGCTATTTTTGGCATTCATCATGGCACCTTGAGTGGAAAAGGAATAAATTGGAACAATGTATTCCATGACTGTCCTATGAAAAACAAAACTACAGAAAACTCAGTCAGTAACATTCAATTTCCACTAGACCTCATCCTAATAGCAGAAACATGAAAATGATCAGGCAGTGGTGGTGATAAAAGGTGCACAACTTGGAGTTGGAGTATCTAGTCCAGGAGGGGCTGCTGTTGGAAGTTCTAAATATTTTCTACTCATTGAAAAGGTGTTTCATTTCCAATATTCAAATGGCATTAAATTGAACTGCCTTATTCTCAAATATTTAGTCTAGTATCATACTAAGTACAGATTATCTGAAAGCACTATTACCAACTACTAGAATAACAAGACTTGTCATTGCCAGCATAATTTGCGAAGCAACATCCTTTCAATTCCACTTCCTATGCTTCCATCTCAACCGGAGATTGCACAATGGGGGGATGCGTCCATACAATAAAGTACATGGAAATTCTCCTGCAAAACTGGTGGCACGATAGTATAGGTCACTGGATCCACAGAGAGCAACCAATGCACTTGGCGCAATGGCTAGTGTGTGAGTGATGATCTTTCGATAAATACTGTGGGTCTGATCATGGGCAGCATTGGGGTTGTTTTCTGGTGTGTTATTGTCATAGCCCTTGCTGCTGTCACCGTTTCTACCTCCACGATCAATCAAATTTGTAATCATGTCACCAAAGAATTGAGTACTTGCCAAAATGGAGCCAATGACAGTTGTGCATATTGCAGAGCCAGCCAGTACATTGACTGATGCTAGAAATATCTTTCCAAAAATAGTCGTACCACCCTTTGCTAAGACTGTGTCGCCAAGTTTGGTCAGAGGATCAAATATCATGCCACTTTTTGCCATGATTGTTGATGAGGATGAGGATGCTTCATATGGCACAAGCCCAAAAGTGCAACACAGCTCCAAACGAGACACATGATCAGTGGAATAGAAGATCCAAATAGGATTGCTTGTCGCACTTTGCCTTCGTCTCCCAACCGCGATGAAACCAATGGCACTACTTCGTTATAGATGAGTAATTGAATGAATATTGGTATTGCCCATGGTGGTGGTAGAGGACCTGGTGTGCTGGATGAGAAGAAGAAAGAGGAAGGAAGTAATGATCTGTAGTCGGCTCTTTTCAATCCTTCTAAACTCCACCCACTTCCTCCGGCAAATGCAACCAATGTTGCAAACGAAACCAACATTGAACCTGTCAAAATATCATTGATTTGTTCAATCTGTCGTTGTTTTCCAACTAGGCACAGTACAGTAATCGAGATTGAGAACAAGCATGTCCAAAGCTGACGATTTAGTATTGGAAGAGCTCCCTCCAACAAAACTCCAACCTTTGATAATTGTGCAATGAGTGTTACTTTGATGAGTAACACAAATAGAAGGCCGCCCAGAAGCCCTGCCGTGCCACCAAAGCATTCACGAATTAATGTAAACAATGATAGATCCCTCTCGTCTTGTTGCATTGACTTCTCCTTCTCCCCTTCTCCTTCGCTTTTATTGTGTTGTTTTACCATGAAGATGGCATTGGATAGGGATAAGGCACCTCCGAGGAGGAAGAGCCAAACACCAATCAAACCAAGTGCAGCGGGCGCAGCACCACAAGGTGCAGTGGCGGTAGGCAGAGCGAGAAATCCTCCACCGATGGTTGTGCCTGCGATCAGAGCTGCTTGGGATGCCACTGATGATGTTGTGTTAGTACTAATGGAGCCTTTCTCCTCGCCGGGATTCGTGTTGCTGTTGCTGGGCTTGCTTGACAAAATAAACAATTTTTGTTTTCTTGACTTTTGCAAGCTGCCCGCCGGATGTGAAAAATGCAATGGATGTGATGATGACAATCCAAGATGAAAATGAGTTGCGCAACTATTGAACGCGGCCGCGCCTGGAATATTTTTCAACAATAAAATCACATTTAGCAGAAGTTGTAACAACATTGGGTTGATGTCGCGGCAGGGACACTGTGATATCTAGTGTCGTGGTGATGGGCTGTGATTGTGATAGGCTGTGATGATGTTGTGGTTACATATTAGTACATACCATTGATAGATTGCTATTAACTAACACACACACACAATAGCGCGCGCCGCAGAGGAAAACAATAATCGCGCTTCTTCCTGGGCTCTTCATTTTTGTAGAAATCACTGGTCACGGTAAAATGACCCTAAAACTGTCTTGATTCTTTATTCGTTCCCTAAAGCCAGCCTAAAACTGTGTTGATTCTTATACATTCGTTTTGTCGTTTGGACAAAAAACGATTCTTATTCGTTTTGTCGTTTGGACAAAAACGACCTTATCCCAGCATAGTGTGCGGGAGCGTGAACAAAGAGCGAAGCGTGAGCGAACCCCTACCTACCCTATCTCTAGAGAACATGTCTGCTACGATATTTTTTCCCCCGTGCCATAGGACCATTATTTCTTCCCAATAGCAGCAATTCTGTCCTACTGCGAGAATTGCCTACGAGATGGATTGAATCAGATTGAGAGTATCCATTATTCAATAGTGAAATACAAGTGAAGAAGTTTTGTGTCTTGAACCTCGAAAACAACAACACCATGGATCGTAAATTGATCGAAGAGGAGGAATTGGGCGCCTTCATTTATAATATCAGTCGCGCCGCAAAAGAAAGCAGATCAAATGAGGAGAAGCCATTGTTGCCATCGTCTTCCCAACCACACAAGTCTCCTAACTCATCGAATGCATCAAAAAGGCAGACTCCGCAAGAAGGCCTGCGCAGTAAAAAGCGGAACGTGCTGATCCCAGCGGAGAAACAATCCAGGAAACGAGTTCCCCTGGTTTGCTCTGTTTATAGATGCACCAACCAAGCCAAGGAAGGAGAAGTTTGTACAAAGCACAGTGCCAAGATATATGCGTGCACTCACGAAGGATGCACCAACCATTCCAGGAAAGACGGACTTTGTCTTAGGCATGGTATAAAGAAATCTTGCAGCCATGATGGGTGTACCAATAATGCACGTGGTGGAGGGGTTTGTATCAGGCATAGCGCAGGGGTAAAGACTTGCAGCCATGAAGGATGCACCAACAAAATTGTCAGAGGAGGAGTTTGTGTCCGGCATGGTGCAAAAGTAAAGACTTGCAGCCATGAAGGATGCACCAACAATGTCGTTCAGGGAGGTGTTTGTATTAGGCATGGCGCAAAGAAAAAGACTTGCAGTGAAGGATGCACCAACAAAATTGTCAGAGGAGGAGTTTGTGTTCGCCATGGCGCAAAGGTATAGACTTGCAGCCATGAAGGATGTGATTCTGAGAGATGCTTGTACGAGGCACGGTTGTGAGAGAAATGCTTGCAGTCACGGAGGATGCACCAACCAAGTTAGAGGTGGTTGTATTAGACGACGCAAAGGTAAAGATTTGCAGGCATACAGTGTGTACGAACCGCACTGTCAGAGGATGATTTCATAGTATTAGACATGACGCGAAGGTAAACATTTTCAGCCATCAAGTATGCACCAACCAAGCCTTTCGGGGAGATGTTTGTATTAGGCATGGCGCAAAGGACTTGCAGCAATGAAGTTGTACAAGGTATTCCTGTGGTTGTTCGTAGAAAGCGCATTTTGAACAATGCATTAAAATACCATCCGCAGCAGCAGCAGCAAAAGCTCCAGTATTTATTATACGAGACACTATATTACCGCACAGCAATAGAGACTGTATTAGCAATTAACAATGCAATGATGTCTATTTCATGCAGCACTATACAGAAAAATAAGTTGGTGTTTTGTTTGGAGCAAGGTTGTGTAAGAGAATCAAATTCACTCAACTTCGGTATGAATTCTTCTATTGCTTATACAAAAAATACTATTTACTCCTACTCTCTATCTCTCTCACACGCACTAGAGGTAGTCAAGAGCTCTGAAATCAGTCATCTCGGAGCATTAGCTGAGGGCAAAATTGTAGAAATGGTGACAATTAAGCAAAAGTAAGATGGTGGACCGAGCCTCAGGCTCTTTTTGACGTTCGCAGGAAAGCATTATTTATTGTCCTGTGAGATACAAGATCAGAAACCCAGTTCCTTTGGTAATACAACATGCGAGTACTTATTTGGGTCACAAAGAATCTCAACTTCCAAAAATAACTACTTAGAAACAACACTATTTATGCTAATCAGTTGAAGGTACGATAAAGTGATTCTGAACAATGCCACATAAGAGACAAAATAATTGACAGAATAGCTTCCCCACAGCAGATGTACCATATATTTATATGCAAACAACAAGAGAAATCCCAACTCTGCTACCTAATGAATACCTGAGACATATTGACTCATATAGAAATTTCATCAGTTGATTCTGTCAGATGGACATCATCTGTATCCTGTCTATACGCTGGGTGGAACGCTAATGGTGGCGGTGGTGGAATCGTAGTCTCGTCGTTATCACCATCCGCTAAAGATTCCAGCTCGGTATCAATTTCGCTATCGTGAGCTACTTCATTGACAGGAGTTAATGGTCGGCCTTCATTCTGCTCGTACTGTGATAGGATGGGCACCCGCATGATGCTGCCTTGGGATTCGTTGCTTGCTTGGCGCTCAACTTCTTTCTGCCCCTGGTTGAAGAATCCATCTTCATTGGCTTGATCCACGGCAGTGGGTGATACACCATTGGCCATCATGGTCTTGGTCATATCCACCCTCTTCGGCGCTGGTAAGAAGGTGGTATCACCTCCTGATCCATTGCAATTACAGTAGATGGATGTACACTTATGCACATCAATCGTGTTGGCATATGGGTCCTCTTGATCATCATACAAGCTTCCATTGAGGCTATTGGAAATCAGTGAAATATCATCCTTCATTACCTCGACAGGCTGCTGGCGCCTCAGCTTACGCGCTACAATGAAGGCGAGCGCAAGCAATGCTGCCGCAGCGGCAAGTAATCCAAACGCAGCACCAGCACTGAGTTGATCATCCTCCTGCGGCGGAATAACGAGATTGGCACCTCCAATAATCATTTCCCTTTCGCATTTCAATTCCGAATCGCGATAGACTGCGCCAGTCACGCCTTCGACTTCAGAATAGTCATTGCCTTTCATGCTTTCCTTGATGATGTGAAGGGCTACGCATTGGTCAAACTCGCTGTGGCCATCGCCGGCCCAACCTTCGGGTGCATGACCATCGCCGTCCCAGGCAGGAGAGCCGATGTAGACGCTCATTTCACCCTTGACGACAGAACACCGGATAGCATTGCCGTCACCGCAATATTCGTCATCTGATGCAGACAGAGATTGGGTAAAGATTAGTAATCATGAATAAACTTGCAATTTTCTCTCTGCTGTCATAGTTCATCTAAACTCACCAGCAAGCTCATCAGCCAGGGCCGCAGTAATCCTTCCAGAGAAATGTTCATACTCTTCGTTATCCTCAATATACTCGGCAACATTGTCCAAAATGGCATTCTCCAACGATTTCAGTGCTTCCTCTGGCTTGATCTTTCCATTGGTATCCACGGTATACATGAAAGGTACACTAATGGCGTCTCCTTTGTGACCATCATTATTATCGTCGTCGTCGTCGTCGTCTTTGTCCATATCATCGTCCTCGTCGTTATCATCTCCATGTCCGTCACCGTGCCCATCAGCACCCCAACTGTCACCACCCCAACTGTAACTGGCACACTCTACAACCTGTCCCTCATGGAAACAAAATTCCTTCAAGGCCAGCACAGTAGGCGAAGGAGTGGGCACTGGTGTCTCCTCCTTCACAGGAGGTAACGTCGGTGCACAAACACCGATATCAAAACACTTTTCACCATGAGGACACTGTCCACCCTCCCCCGGACGGGCGCAATGCGTCATGGACGTTTCATCACAATCAAATCCATCCTCGCTACTGCAAAATCCAGCATGCCCGTCTCCTCCATGACATAATCCCTCATTAAAGCATTTGGCACCATGGGCACACTCTGCAAACTCTCCGGGTTCCGTACACATGGTACTAACTTCCTTGCAGTCCAATCCGGAATGCTTACCGTCATGAAGTGCCAGTCCGCATACTCCTTCATAGTGAGATGTGCTGCTGCCGAATCCGCAGAGGCCGGCATCGTGGCACTTCCGTCCCGCGCCACACTCGCCGTTTCCTCCAGGTTCACTGCAGTAGGTGGTGACATGGTCGCATTCCAATCCTGATCCATGAGTATCACACACACCTGTTGGGGGTTTGTTGTTGAATTTAGGACAGAGTTGTTTATCATAACAGGAATGCCCAGAACCACACTCGGCATTGCTTCCGAGTCCAGTACAGTAGCTAAAGTCACGATCGATACTGCAATCTAACCCGCCGTGATCGAAATGAGGTGCGCATATTCCCAATGAGGTACTGTCAGGCTTGAATGACTTTTCTGTAATCTTTGTGGAACTGGTACTGGAACTGGAACTGGAATGTTCGTGTTCGTGTACATGGTAGTGATGATATCCATCGGGAGACGACGAAGAGGAGGAGGAGGAGGAAGATGCGCCCTTGGATGATTTGGTCTTTCCCGATTTGGAATGAGAGGAAGAGGAGCTGCTGGGTTTCCATGGCTTGGGAGTGAAGTGCCAGTGTCCATGACTTCGTTGATGATTTGCAAATGATGTGATTCGAAGTGAATTTTTGAATAATATAATGTGAGAATGAATGAGATTTTCCAAAGTAACAACTTCATATACAAGTAAATCAATAGTGAAAAATAACTTACGAATGATCACCCGATCCTTCCCAGTCATCGTGCCCCCAACCACCATGAGTATTCCACCCATTATTATTTCCCCAGTCACCTGGGCCATACCAACCACCGTGACTGCTCGAGCTAGAGGAAGATCCATTCTTCGATCCCTTGCCTCCCTTGCTACCGCCACTCTTGCCAGATTTGCCACTGGAGCTGCTACTGGAAGAGTCGGGCTTGGCCCACCATCCTGGAATGGGATCCCATTGGCCATTGCCATTGCCATGCCATCCATCATAACTTGAGCTGGAAGAGCTGCCGCCGCCAGACTTGCCAGATTTGGATCCACCGGATTTGCCAGACTTGCCTCCGCCGCTCTTGCCTGATTTTCCAGAGCTCGAACTGCTACTGCTGGGACCCCACCAGCCTGGTGGTGCGGCCCATTTGCCGTGGCTATCATCACTAGACGAACTGGATCCACTTCCTCCACTCTTGCCAGACTTGCCGCTACCAGACTTGCCGCCACCAGACTTGCCAGACTTTCCTGATGAAGAGCTACTGCTAGACCAGCCAGGATTGAACCATCCACCATTATCATGCCATCCATTGCTATTCCAGCCTGGCGGGCCTACTCCATAGCCATCATGACTGCTGCTAGATGATGAAGAAGAGCCCTTGGTGCCCTTGCCAGATTTGACTTGCCGATGTCTTTGTTGCTCTTCTTGAGACATGTGCTCTTCTTGTTGAGGCGTGTGTTGCTGTTGAAAAGAGAACATGCACAATGCAAGAGAGATGTGGTTAGATTTGATTAAAAAAAGATAAAGGCAATAAAAATAGAGCCCAGCCTCATCAAAAGTCACTACGGCAGAGAAAGAGAGCGTTGGTTCTCAAGCCTCCTTCAGCATGTGCCTCATCTGTCCACTGCCATGACCGACGCTGTACACCCCACCCTATGAACAAAAATGCATCACCTCCAAATTCAAAACAAATTGGCCCACAAGAACCGGCTTGATCTCCTGCATTCATTCCAGGCATTAATAATCTCTCAAACTCCTGTACATCACCACTGCAAACCAATAAGGTACCAAAATGATCAAAAAAATAGAGGAGGTACTATCAGCAAAAATAAATATNCAAAAACGAAAGCATCACCAATAGCAACAAAACAATGTTACCCGAGAAAGAGTCAGAATGTAGATTTGGATCAGTGGAATAAAAAAGAAAGCGGCTTGCCTGAAGAACGTATAGTGGCATAGAAAGACAGAGACAGGACAACATATGAGAGCTCGGCAACTTGCTCTAGAGCTCCATCGGCTTACACATTGTCCGGTCTAGAAACCGCCAGTATGGCAGAGAGAGAGGACGTTGATATCAAGTTGTTCAGCATACCCCTCCTTATCACTCTACAAGCTCAGGGACGGAGGTAAAATTTCAAGCAGCGATAAAAAAGTCGAACGACATACGGCTGAAAAATACAGTGGCCGCAACGCAATGGATAGAGCTCTCGGTCTCGGGTGTATTTTAACAGGTCGCCTCACTCTAGCACTGAGCACATATAGCTCAGTATAAACACCAAAAGAAAGATTGGAAGCTAGAGAGGTGAGCCTTGGTGGTGGTCGTTTGCCAAAAAACGCAGGGCTGCCCATGACGGACTGCGAGAGAGAAGTGCCTCATCCTCTCTGGGTGTTGGTTAGGCCGCCGACGGGGCACGCGTCTTGGTTCTTCTCTTTCCTACCCATGTCCATCGACCCTTCACCTCTTTCCTTTAGACGACGTCTCTCTCGAATCAAGCCTACACGACAAGGAAGCGCTGAAAATGGACAAATAATAAAGAATAACGCCGCGCAACAACAACGACAACTTACTTGTATCTCCGCATTCATCTGCACGGTCAATGGACTGGCCATTGTTACAATCGGCGCGGCGACCATGGCCGTTGCTGTTATTATTGAGATTGATTTTCTCATGGTATCGTATATTGTCTTTGCGATTATTGATTGCGGCGATGGACCTGGATTTCGACGGCTAGATGACTTCTTTGCAGTGCTATGTAATGTGAAACTGATATTGCAAGTGAATTCTACAGTTGCGGTCCCGGCTATTCCTCAATAAACAGGGGCTATTAAATTTAGGCGACCGTTGGGCACATCTACTGCTCGTGCTGAGTTATCATAGGTTATCATCATGGTCTCGGAGAGCCGATTTTCATAGCTACAATACAAGGTAGGTTGGGTCATGGTTCATGGCTCGGCATGGTGGAATTCGCGGGGCCGCCGATTCGTGGCAAAGACTTGGCACTTGATTGAGATTTGCGCGGGCCCATCTCACAGTTCACAGCAAAACCTAGCAGAAAAACCAGAAAAGCGCTAGATTTGAATCATGAGAAACGCGCCAGAACTGCCAATCCCCACCTGATTTCCTACCATTTCCCAGCGTGCGCGCGGAGTAGCAACGGTCGGACAGCACAACAGCCTGTGCATGCCGACGTATTATTATGTAGAATGGCGCCGTTGTTCTTCTTGTACATATTGCGTTTCGTTTCTATAATCGGTCCGTTGGTCCGTTTCTCGATAGGGCACATGAATTTAATTTTGGTGAGATTGAAAAGAGCCCATTGTTTCGTATGCTTTTCTGCATGTTGTTGAACAACTGACGGATATTTTCTGGTACCTACCTATTCAGAAGTAGATTATCTAGAATTCAGTAAAGAATAATATTCCATATGTCTAGACAAAGAAAGTATAATTTGTAATCGACTCCCATCATTTTTCGTCCACCGACGACCTGCCACCGAAAGTAAATTCAAATGCCTTCGTTTCTGAAGATCGGAAAGGAAAGTGGTCCCTATTGCCCCACTAGAAGAAATTATCGGCGTGGCCCGTTTCTTTCCGTTGTGTGATTTGAATGAGATGTGGCGGATTGGATAGTTCACGGTGGATATCCAGATAGTTGGATATGTAGTTTGTGGATTCCCGCCACAAATAAGACATACTGTCCACCAAAATAGCATTTTGGGGTTTAAGCCGGCTTAGATTTTGCCATATGGAGGTTTTTTGGAG
>JAZGVS010000214.1:0-13596 GCA_037356235.1 Bacterosira constricta
AAGAGACCTACACGCCTCCACCCAAACGGAAGTTGCCGGACTTCTTCTCCAAGGTTGTGTCCGACACCAACAAGGCGGCAGCCAAAAGAGTCGGAAGCAATTGGCCAGTTACTTTTCATCTTATTTTGAGACCAGAGATGCAGAACAACAAGATTTGGGTACTTGCTACTACCTCGGTGAGCTTTGGCAGTGATCCTGCGTTTCTCTAGAGACTATCTATGAAGTTGACAGACGTCATTCCAATTGCCATCTGATGACAATGGATGATTTTGGTCTTGATATGCACGAAATCCACTCACTGAGGTTTGAATGCACTAAGCGCAAGGATCGTCTCAGTGAAACGACCGCCTCAAGTAGGGATGTGACAAAAAAGCTCGATAGAGAAGAGGAAGACGAAGAAATACAGGATGAAATCAACCATCTCGCAAAAAACTTGGCTCGGCCGCTACCACACGATCTCATTCAAAACATTTCCCAAGGAACACAGAATGGGGATAATTTTCTTGATGATTCCCCCGAAATTGTTCGCCAGCTTGCTAAATATTTCAGATCCAAACTGCTAGAGGTGAAGGAAAACATCATGACCATGGCAGAAGCAGTCCAAGCCTGCATTCATTATGTGAACAGCCGTGGCATATTCCTCACGCCTGAACAGCTCGAAGCTAGATTTCTTGCCTACTCGCGGAGAA
Source organism: Bacterosira constricta (assembly GCA_037356235.1). Classification (NCBI taxonomy): domain Eukaryota; phylum Bacillariophyta; class Thalassiosirophyceae; order Thalassiosirales; family Thalassiosiraceae; genus Bacterosira; species Bacterosira constricta. The sequence goes on from JAZGVS010000214.1 coordinate 690, forward strand.
GCCCAGCTAGCACATCTGCAAGTCTTCTCCGTGATGTTGAGAATGCCGATGATGTTGTTGTGGGAGACGCAATACGCAAACTTCCTCGCCATCAAACGATGGCAAACATTGCAGCAAATGACATTTCCTTCGACACAACCACATCATCATGTAGTCTACTAATAATAGCTAGCTCTACATGCACTAGACGAGACTTACTGACACTCTATTCTTATTAAATCTTCATCGTGTCCTCATTCTTTCTGTACCTATATTATGATAGATTTGGCTCGGGTCTTCTCTTCTTCCCCCGCTCCATCCTCGTCGCCATCGACTGCCTTCTTGCCAATAGTTTTCAGTGCATACATGGATATTCCAAAACTATACAGCAACAGAAGTAATCCCACTACCCTCAAAATCGAGTCTTCTGTATTTCCTTCCCCTCCTCCCTTTGCCTTTCTCTTGCCGTTACCCCGATCATCATCCATTCCGTCCACAATAGGCGCAATGGTCCGAGCTGCCTTCTCCAGATACTGAATTCCATGGACTACAGCCACAAAAAAAGTTGGCGTCAAGAACGTATTAAGGACAGCAGCTCCGGCGAGGGTTCCTGCCACGTCCCCCAGACCTCCGTCGATTCCCCACTCGGTCAACATGGATTGCAAATCCACTCCATTGCTAATTAGTGCAGTGGAAATACCAATCGTACCAAGGGATGACACTTTCCCAGAAAGGAATAGCGAAAGTCCATACTTATCCACCGGACCTTGAAGGTACGCAGCCCCCTTCGACAGACCGTCCATAACAGGGCGCATGGCCGGCAAATTCTTCTCCATTTCCATCCGCTTGGCATGCAAAGCCTCCCGCGTCTGCTCGTCAGCCACAAATCCAGTCAGCAGCGGCGACACCTTCACCTCGCTCAATGCCGGGACGTACCGCACGGCGACCGCCGCGAGGGCGATGTTGGCGGGCTGCCGCAGCTTCTTTGTCAGGCGCGCTACCATCCACCCCGCGGCGAGTTCTGGTGGAAACAGTAATGCAGCGCCCGATAGCGATAGGGCGGTGTAGAGCGTTAGCCATGTGGAGCTCTGAGCTGCGAGGTAGGTTGCCAAGGCTTCCTGAGGTCGGCGTGCGAGCGTTGCGTTCCAATTGGAGGCAAAGTTGGACCATTGCCCTTGTACTACTCCTTTGGGAGGCTCTGTTGCAGGGCCGGTGGAATGCATTCTGCGCGGTGGGGGAGGGCATGGTATACATGTTGGGCCTCCAGTCAAATGGCGCAGGAGGACGGGACTAGCACTGAGATTCACCTGACCTATTGTTCGCCGAAGTCGAAGCCCCAGCCCCAGCATTCTTGTGGAATGCTGATGATGCTGCTGAACCTATGTCTACATCCACATGATTGAGCTGACCAATTTTCATTGGTTGAGCAAAATACAAAATACTTACTGTTTAGTGCGCATGTGCGCACGCGCACAATTACCTCGAGATTGATGCTACTAGCTTTGACTAATAAACTAGATGTGCCGACAGGCGTCATTCTGTTCTAAAGCTAGTAAAATTAACCCTCGAAAAATAAATGTGCGTCGCACGTGCGCACCGCGTACATAAGGCTCGAAATATGCGCACTAAACCAGGGTCTTACGATCCTTTACAATCCGATCCATACGGTAGCAACACCAACAATAACAATACGACATCGACATCACAACAGCGGATCGCCATCGATAGGGATGGCTTTTCTAGTGATCAATCACCGGATGATCAGACCGTTGGCACGGCCAATACAAGAAGCTGCAGCCAAATTTGCACATCGAGGTATCTCCACAACATCATGTTGTTGTAGCGCCAGTAGTAGCAGTAGTGACAATACTTCGCACGGTCACGGTGGCATCCCAATCGGAGCAATTCAACTAGGGTCATCCCACATGCAAAGTTTCAAAGATCTTGTCAAACAAACATTACTCGCATCAGTACCATCCCATAAAAGTTTATGGTATCGAGGAGTACAACCCTTCGTTGGTCCTCGCAATCAGTCTGCCAATAATAAAATGGGAGACTCGTCGCAACTATTGCTGGTGCATGTACCACCGGCTGTTGCGACGGCACTTGAGGATGATCATCCGGAGCTCACGGATTTTTTGAGGCAGCATGATGGCGTGTATTTGCCGGGATTGCGTCGATCGAGGATGCATCGATGTGCGACGAGGAAAAGAAGAAATGCTAATATTTCAACTTCAACGGACGTGATGCAGCCAAGCCCAGATAATGACGCTGACAGTAACAGTACCAGCAACAGTAACTCAACAAAGCCTCCAGAAGAGTCATTTACATTTTCAGAACTGTTCGCGGGCATTGGCGGATTTCGTCTCGGCTTGGATGCCACAGGGGGAAGATGTGTGTTTGCCAATGAAAAAGACCCGTACGCATCATCCATCTATCGTCGTAACTTTGACACATCCGATAACCATTTTATTGAAGCAGACATACTAGATGTTTGCGCCAAGACTGATATACCTGCTGATACCGACATTCTCACTGCTGGTTTCCCCTGCCAGCCCTTCTCTGCCAGAGGAACTCAGAAGGGGTTTTCGGATGAAAGAGGACAATTGTATAGAGAAATTGTACGCGTTCTGCGAGGGTCTCATCCCAAGTCTTTTATTTTTGAGAATGTGGCGGGATTGGTCAACATGGGGACAGGGGGTGGAGGACGATTTCGAGGTCATGGGCTTCGGCAGGGACGCGGAGAGGCTGGTTCGGTCTTTCAAATCATGTTACGCGCATTTGAAGATTGCGGGTATGACGTGACTTGGAATATATGCAACTCGAGGCATTATGTGGCGCAACAGAGAGAAAGAGTGTTTATTGTCGGGGTAAGAAAAGATCTTGTAGGCAAGCAGAAGTTCAGTTGGGATTGGTATGATCAAATGCTTCATAATGGAATATCGGATGCTATTCCACTGCTAGTGCGTGATATTATGGAGCCACCTGATTCTCCTGCTGTATTGGAGAGTGAGCTAAGCCCAAAGCGGTGGACCAAACTGCAAGAAATTCACTCGGAAAGGTATAACGGGATCATGAATGCTCACATTGATATAGACGCCAAGGCTCCGACCTTGATATCCTCTTATCGGCGTTCAGGCAATCATACGTCAAAGTTTATTTTTCGTGAGAGAGATGGAACAAAGCGTGAGATCCCACGATTTCTTACCCCGCGAGAGTGCTGCAGGATACAAGGCTTCCCAGAGGAATATAGTGTCCCATCTTTCGGTGTTGACGGCGATATTGAGACTGCACATTTTTATTCAGGTATTGGCAATGCAGTTGTCCCTCCAGTTGTTGCCCGGATTGGCAAGGAGCTTATTGCATGTCTACGGTCTTAGAAAGTTTGTGGATCGGTGTACATTGGCAGTGAGTGCATCGAGTGAAACACGGTTCAATATGTCATGGAGATGGAGAGTTGCCCCCCACAGGCTAACGCATGATGGTCGCTCCTTGACCTTGAGGCTCACTTGAGGCTGAAAAGAGATGCGCATGTCAAAGGAGGAGTTATGCCGTTCTATTTCATCATTCCATTGTGCCCAAAATAACAAGCTTGGTGATCAATCAATGGATGGAAAAAGAGAGTAGTGGCAGCAGGTGTATCGGCCAGTACAAAAATCAATAGCCGTTCTGATGTGGTTGAAAGTCATGTCAGTGGAAACACTAAAGTGTAAAAGAGAGTCAATTGCAACACTGTGTCGGTCGAAAAGTACCATACTGTGGAATATTTTCTTCTGTCCTCGGATCCAACAGTGCAATATTACAGACAAGAGAGATTGTGTATTGGAGTTAAATTGCATACAACAGAGAGGCAAGATGTATCTGGTTGAACGAATTATTATGGAGGCAGTGTAAGTGTCGTAGAAATGAATGCCCGCGGAGATGATTTATTTGGCAATGAAAGTTCACCATATCATACAACGAGAAATAACGGAAGGAGGCAGGCGTATAAACTGAGAAAGAGAGAGCAAAGAATTTTGGAAGGCTATCGTACCCACCACTTGATACTTAAACAAACCTTTGAGACTTTTTAAGCATATTTTTAGTATTTACTTTTGTTTTGTGACCGCAAAAGCCCAGAAAAAAGAGGAAGACATTATCTGAGGAGAATATAGTATTGTATGAATTTATGTGTCCTACAATGTGCATCGGCGGTTCTATCAAGCCGCACTCTATCCGTAGATAGTACACTTCAAAATGGTCTCAAAAATGATCCCAAAGATTTGAGGTGTGCCGCGTCCCAGCTCCCAATTGTAGATGGTACGAATCTAGTAGGTTCTCGTGCATAGTGCCATTTATCAAGTCTGACTGGGAGAAGTGTGAAAAATTCAGAGAACAAGATACACTACACAGCTTTTGTCAACTTCGACACTTGCTACAACTACAACACTCCAAAAGATCACTGCTTGTTTCGCCTCAACAAAGATATGGGTTTTGAAGATATTGCGATCCTCGGGTGCTATGTGTTGGTATATTGGTGGCGCACCATTTTGTAACAAAATATCAGGAAGAGGAAAAAAAGAATCGTCAGAAGGAGCGCCAGGAGCAACAGGATCGGGATCAAGCAAATCACGATTATGGTGACTGGCCACGGAGAGAGGCGGAGAGACAAGAGCAGTATCAAACAGGCAGTGCGCGTCCCCGCCGTGGCAACCACGATAACAAAAAACGGCAATATTCAACTGAAGATAAGGCGGGGGAGATAATCAATCGCATGCGAGGTCAAGGTAAAGACCCCGATGGCACGCTCAAATCATACTACAGTCTAGAGTACGATGCGTGGTTTGTGGGGAATGGGAGGTGAAAAATGGCTTATGGGTAGAGGGTAAACTGAGGATGCTATTGTAGAGGAAACCAGCGAGGCGTGGCACTGTTCGTTTTTTATTATTATTGTAAAATAAGATGGTCCATAAAATACCACAGGCATGCTTGCATTCTGTATTCAAACTGCCAGTTGCTGGGGCGTTTGTACTTCATACTCATCATTTTTGAATCTTAGACTTTCATACAGAAATAAAAGTGGATATGATTCTCGCCACTGTCTATTCAGATCACTCGTGCATTTTCTCGTGTGTTGGCAGAATATATCACAATCAGGATCACAATAAAATGGGATGGTCTGAGAGATCGCATAAAATATGCCGCTTGAATGAATACCCTGACCCCTGAATGGATTGCAGTAACACCTTTTCCACGAATGATTGAATTTTCTGGCTACCTATTGAAAGTGAGCGTGTTTTCCTTCTACCATAAAAAAAACTTGAAACAGATTGTGTAACCTCACGAAGGTCGGGTTCATGGGATCTTATCATTATTATTATGCACAGCTAGTAAAACCAAAGTACCAATTCATAGCTAAAATGTCTCCGTGAATGCATACACTTTTTCAATACTACTCATCTGGCAATTCAAAAAGAATACGGACATTTTCTCGCCTGACTGAGAATGGCAACAGACCCTCATCTTCAAAGTGAACTATGTACCGGCCAGTCTCTTTGTTGTCCCTGTTGTCCCAAAATCGTATGTCTCCTATTTTCCCATTGAGATGATTTGACTTTGTCAGACCATGGCAAATCACTGGTGTGCCCAAACCAGGAACGACATCCTTTGAGGCAAAGATTATCTCTTCTCCTGACACAAACCCTGGGTATGAAACTGTACTTTCAGGTGGCACAATAGCAACACATTTTTCTCCATCATCTTCGTATCGCAAAGCTTGAAAGGGAAACATTGAACTGTTTTCAATATGAACATACACGACCCGCCTTTTAATATGTTGGAGTTCTGATTCGACCCTTCGAGTCAGCTTGTGATCACGTCCATGGAATCGGTTGCTTACCCTAGCTATTTTTGAAAGAAATCTTTCAGCTTCTATTGATTGACATATCTTGCGCAGGACACACGCCAACTTAATACCATGTGTTATTGTACGAGGGGACTCTTCACCTTGATGCTCCACTGACTCCTTGTATGCTTCTTGGTATATCCCTCATTCATTCTTGCTGACACCCATCAAATTTGACTTTGCAATCGAAAGGTTTTCTTGTGCAGCGGCAGCATTATTGGTATCTATTGGTATCACCTATTGCTTGGCTTATGTCTCGGCTTATCTCAAAATATTTCATTGCAGTTTTTTCACTCTGCTTTGTTCTCTCATTGCCATACGCACAACCAAGCTTGAAGTTTGCGAATGCTTCAATTTGAAAGATTCTACTCGATGCTGAATGATAAATCTTCGCGGGTTGTCCACTCATAGACAACATTTGTCTACTCATAGACAGCAGTTTTCTTGAAAGTTTCTTAGTCTCTTCCATTTGGTGTTCCCCCATCAATGCTTCAAGCTTAGAATTCAATGCGTTGAGTTGAATCCATTCGTCATCTGGGTAATTGGTTTCTGCAAAAGTCAAAAATGCGGTGGCCAAATCGAGTGAAATCTCGTTCACGTACGGTTGTTTGCAATTGTGACAGATTTCCCACGGTCTAATGATATCATCAATGTCATCAGGCGTGACAATGCCACACATGACAGAACTGCTCTTTCCTTCTGCATATTTTTTTATACACGAGACGTGAGCAAAACCAGACTCTCCACGACACGAACAATCCCGGACTATCGGCTTTCCCAATTCGTCCGAATCCTCCTCCAGGCATACTACAAAATGCGGAACGCTCGCTCCATTGACTCCCAAATGGCCGGAAGTACTTATTCCTACATATGTACCGGGGGCTCATTCGGCATTATGTATTGAGTTCCTCCATATATATGCTTGCCATTGCTGCGCTCCGCGGCAATTTCAATTTTCAAACTTTTGCTGGCGAAGGCAAATGGCCAATCATCGTAGGAATCAATACTTAATATTCACATGCTCTGGAATTAGTAATAAATGCCGGCCATTTGACAAAAGCCGAAATGGCCGGCATTTGGAGCAAGCGTTCCGCATTTTGTAGTATCCAGCATGATGCGCCTTCGTCATCTGCGCCACAACATTGTGGTGGTGTTTTTGTTTGGATTCCTGCAGTGGTGCCATTCTTATGAGGTGCCACGTCTCGGCCGGCTTGAATACATTCTTTGCACCTCCGTTGATGTTGCTTCGACTGCCATTGCTTTTTGCTGAAGCTCTCTTTCGATAGCTCTTCACTGCATGCGGCACAGATCTTCATGGTTGATGGAGGTATTGATGGCTGTTGATCACGCGTGTTCGCATATCATCAAGGACGAAGCTGATGCTTTGGCTTAGGTACAATACTTGTTTTGGACTTATCTAGCAGTGGATGCGGCCTAGATAGATGTTGTGAGATGTTTGTTGAATTGGAGCCTATTGGAGCGTTGGAAACAAATAATGGGAATGTTGTTGAATTGGGGAGGTGCAACTTTGATCAAAGTTGTGGCAAAGATTCATATTTTGGATAGCCAGATACCAGTATTCAATTAGGAATTAGTACAGCCAAAGTATTAAACACGAAAAACTTCTTGAACGGCCAGGATCTTTTTGGAGCCTTCAGGCTCAAAAATCGCCATATTACAAATTGGGGGAAGGCACAGCTAGCTCATCCCAGACCCCCCAACCCAACTATTGAAATATGAACCAGGCATAGTTCAATCAATAAACTGTGCCTGGTTCCAAAAAGGAAGGAAAAAGACCCATTACAGCCTGAGCACTGCCTTCCCCCAATTTGGTGCGGTACATTTCATAGCAAACAGACAGTAGGTGAGATACATATTGCTGTCCTGAATTGCTAGTGACTAGATAAGTCACGAGTGTCAACAATCCCATCCAAAGCAAAGTCATGATACAAAGAACAGATGACATGATATGTACGTGATCCACGTGATGAAACAATGCATACTCTTTCTCTCCAACTCAATTCAATCATCAAATAACCTTCAATTAGCCTAGTTAGGCCATTGTAATTACATTCTAGAGTAAGTAAGTTATGGGACACAAAGCTAAGCACCCTTGTATGAAGTATGTGCATGTATGGGATACATTGGAAGCAGATGAGTATGAAATGTGTCCTGAGCCACCGTACTTTGCACAGAAACTGGCAAACCTCCGTGCCACTGACCAACAATGTTCCCAACAATGCCCTGTGGCCCTGCCATCGTCAACATAGATGAACACTTCGCTGGCAAAGTGACTGTCTGCTCTAACCTTCATCACCCAGGGTAGGCTGGGGTTGTCGTCCTCTGTACCCTGGAAATTGTTGACAGCCCTGTCCCAGTGAAACGGGTTACCCTCTAGCTTCCTTTCCCCATAAGCAGCGATATTTAGCCTGCTAAGTCACTGGATCAATCTGTAAGGAGAATCCTTGAGACCCGTCCAATTCCTACACCACTTCTCCCAATCCGCCAACCTAGTATCTTCCCAATCCTCCTCATTTCACACCCTGGTAATGGTAATATCCACTCCCGACACTTGCTTCATCTCCTCGTGCAACAGGAAGTTTAAAACATCTCTCCGGTGTCCCGACCGCATTGCAAATGCCCAGAGGGAGCAAACTCCAAATGGTTTGTCTCACGGTTGGCAGCCCAAAATGCGGCGCCTACACAATGAGGTTGAGGCCACAACCTGCTCCGTTGTACACCATCCTGATGTTCGACGGACCCTTGGGACACAAAAGTAATGTATCAAGCTCTTCACTGTCCCTGATTTAATATAGCCTCACTCCCTCACAGGCTAAACCTTCAACCGGACCAGTTCTGTCATCCTGTCTTCCCTCACTGGCGGTGGTGGCTGCTTCCGAGTGAACCACCCAAACTCTCTGATTAGATAGTGGTGCTGTCTATCTCACACCTCCACCTGATAATCCTTTGACCAAAATGTGTGTCCTACCACAAATCCAAATACCCCTCCTCATCCTGATCCAAAGCACTGGATGTTCTCCTTATGCCGTCACTGGCTACCTCCAGTGACTTCCTCCCATCCGGCACCGTTGTGATGGCCGCCATTTCTAGACAGTAGTTAGCCTTTCCTTGCTTGGTCCAATGATATACAGGGTACATATTTCCATCTTGCTTAACATAACTGATAGTCGTGATGGCGTGTGTGCCTCCCTCCATCAAGGCTCTGAGATGGGAGTTCTCCCTCCTCAACCAGTGGAAAGTGCAAACCAAATTCCTCAGAGGCCCATGCATCAAAACCCGTCCATCGCTGCCTCCCAACCTGGAAGCATCGCTTTGGAAAAGTGTTTGTGTATGAGATATTGAAAAAGATCTCCCACAAATGCTTTGGCACCTTTGCGTCATATTCTTCTACCCACGCGAGATTGATGCACTGCCCTCTTGATCCCATACGCCTCTTGATCCCATACGCATTGTCCATCCTGGCCCCCTTTTGTTTTCCATCCTCCACCGGTTGATCTTGTTGCTCCCCCAACTCTGACCCCCATATAGCTCCCTCAGCCGAGCCCACTTTCCCTTGGAGGCGCTGTGAGCACACTCTGATGCCTCCCGATCACACTTGCGATCACCGGCTGAGTGTCAAGGCAAAGTTTCTTCCACCCCTCCACCCATAGGCTCTCCGTGAGCCTTTGTGAAGTCACTCCCCCTGGAAACCCACCCCCAGTAGCATGTCGGTGCCAAAATGCACAAACGTTCCAGGCGGCGACGCGACCAGCTCACACAGTAAAATGTCATCCTCCTGGTCTCCCTCCAAACCATTGCTTGGCTTCGAGAAATCCAAAATTGTGATGGACACATCCCAGCATGACGCCAATTCTAACCAGGTCAAACGTCTTATGCCAAAACATGTCAGCAACCTATCATCAGCAACCTAGACCTGTTGATCAATCCAGTCCCATGGAAACAGACCGGCGGTGTGAATAGACCGTACATACGCCGCCAAAACAACCACTTTCATCACCACGAGATAGCTTGGAGGAGCCGGATATTGTTGAGATGGGATCATGGCCACGGGGATCATCCATGGCTGAGGCAGCGCCTCCACCGGGCATGGGAGGGGAAGCCCTGGGGGTACCCAAGTCACCAACGGCCACTGCCACTGGCTCATTGTCGACCCGCCCAAATCCACGTAATCATATACTATATGGACGGAGGCCCGCCCTGGAGGAGCAGTGGGATCCCGCCCCTATGATGTATAAAGGGCATGGGGCACGCAATAAAGATGGTCCCAATAGTCAGTATGACTGATATCTGGCAGACCTTTAAAGTCTGAGAATACCATGCTCATCTGATCCTGTTTAGACTGGTGTCCAACGCTCCAAAACAACAACAGGGAGTGAACAACAACAGGCTGAACACTCAGCCCCATGGACAATAATGCCTCGCAAAATCGTGTGATCTTGTAGCAGATGACCTGTACATGGTAGCCGAGCCCCATGGCACCGATTTGGGCGCATTCCATTCACCTCACAAGGACCCTTATTTTGGCCAAAAGGCATCCATCCCCGCACCAAACCAGTGGCTGTGTGTGACGTCGAGCCAGGGTCCACCCTACCCAAGAACAAATCCAATCCTGGCATGATACCCAAAGCCCCATTGGGCGCAAGCCCCCCCAGAAACCCCTCACCACGAGCCACATCTACAAAGGCGTGTAAATGACCATGAGATGACTTGCCTTCAACAGCCCCCGTTGTCGTCCTCCTGCCACCAGTTGCCAAGAAGCCAGACGTAGATGACCCTGACCTTGCACCCGAATCCGGTGAACCACCCACCCGTACCCGAAGGTACCGAAGAGCCCCTGCCGAATCCAGAGGATAAGATAAAGACATGACGCCAAAAGAACAATCGTGAACTATTTTCCAGCCAACTGACTGTTTCTGCAGGAGAGATAAGATCTTTGTCTCCAACCTCGGCTTTAACAAATCAGTCCTTACTTGATTCTCCACACTACTGAGTCTTCCCACAATCGCGTTCCCTTGATTAAACGTAAGCATCTTTTGTGTTTTGACTCTCATGACCTCTTCTTCAATGGCGTCTACGGAACTTGCACCTGATCCTGGCCACACAATGTTTCCTTGGCCGTGCATCATCCTGTCAATGTCCAGACCCCCTCTCCTGCTTCTCTCCTCACTACCATGTGAGATGCGTGTCCACCGAGCCCGCTAGATACATATTAGATCAAATGATGATGCAAACCCACCCGGTCACTGTGGTGCAAGTACCACGTACCTCTACCTACCTGAGCATGAGATCTCAGGAAGGTGAGTTCGCTGGGCTTGAATTGGCCTATGAAGTTACGTGGATCTCTTCCCGTGTACCTGTCAATATCTTGGTCTGGTCCCTGCCAGGATGATGCAAACCCAACATCATATGGCTCAGATCACGCAGTCATGTGAATCATCAAAATTATTCTCACATGTCTTTAGATTCCCAACACATGTTCACAACCCAAATAAAATGGTACATAACACCCACATACCTATTACACCCTACATCATTCTTCACATCTATCTATTTGTGGCGATGGTGTAGGCGAGATACATATTGCTGTCCTGAATCACTAGTGACTAGATGAGTCACAAGTGTCAACAATTCCATCCAAAGCAAAGTCATGATACAAAGAACAGATGGCACAATATGTGGTCCACGCAATGAAACAAGGCATACTCTTTCTCTCGTCTTATAAAATATCAATAACTCTAATAATCTTGTCAACTCAATTCAATCATCAAATAACCTTCAATTAGCCTAGTCAGGTCATTGTAATTACATTCTAGAGTAAGTCAGTTATGGCACACAAAGATAAGCACCCTTTTATGGAGTATGTACATGCATGGGATACACCGGAAGCAGATGAGTATGAAAAATTCCAGAGGAATGTCAATGGCACAGATCTTCGTGCTCGTGTTCCTATTGCAGATGGCTCTAATGTCATTGAGCATCTACTGAGTGTTGTGTGGGAAGCCTTTGATAAGGCAATAAATAGACTTGCATGGACTGTAGGAGAGACATGGGATTCTTTTGAGCAGTGTATGCATGTTAACTACCTTGAGTTTTGGCAGAATGCTTGCGACATGTATACTGTGAATCAGCGTACTAGAGCAAACCTTATTCATGCACGTCTGAATATGACGGTACTCCTGAAAGGTCCTAGCCAACGTGACACAATATTCTATTATCTCCAGAACAAGCTCAAGAAGACATCAAATGTTTCACCTCAAGACCATTTAATGTGGCATATGGCATTGATAAGGGCCGCCAAGAAATTGCAAGGCACCAAGCAACAATCCTCCTACAAAAGAGGAGGAGAAAGACTGATACATCAGCCAGTATACCCAAGCATGGCGTGAGAAGTACAACTTCAAGTACGATGAAGGTATTGCGGATCCAAACCAATCCTTGGCTACTATCACAGAATTCATGCAGGAGCTTTGGGATCATGATCTCCGCAAGAAATTGTGTTGTGCACAACGCCATTGCAGCAAGAAGCGCATGCACAATGGACACAGGCATAGCCATAGTCCCAGCAGGTGTTTGAGTAGTGACAGTAGGAGCTCTGATTCAACTTCAAATGAAAGCAAGCATCAGAATAACAAGCAAGCCAAATCTCAACCTAACAATCGTCATAGTAACATCAGTGGCAAGCATGAGAAAATCAAGCCATTGGATGGCAACGAACCTTGTCGAGTGCATTATACGAGCCTTATTGAGTGCATTATAATGCTGGACCTCAAGGTCAACACAATTGGGGAACATGCCACAACAATCCTAAGAATATGTCCAAGAATACCAATCAAGGATGGATAAACAAGGCAGCTCAAACAATCAAGGTAAAGGTTGCCCTAATACTGAGCAAAGCAGTCACTTTGTTGATGATATTCAAGATGTAAGCCACAGTGCAGAACAACATCATTTTGAAACACCAAGTCAAGAAAGATAATAATAATAACTTAGGAATTTATACTACAAATAGGACAGTAGTGCTAC
>JAZGVS010000215.1:0-18007 GCA_037356235.1 Bacterosira constricta
TCCCGGCCGGACGATCAGTAGTTTTCACTTGAATAAAGTGTCATGCAGACGTAACATTACTAATTTTTATTTACTCTAGCCTGACACAGTTGAGTTCCGCCACCATTACCTCATGTAACATTCAATAACGCTCGTGAATCACATTGTCCACGCCATGTACATGATCTCCAGTAACCTCGCCAATGCGCCCTCAGTTTCCACTATGTCATGACTCCAAGCAACCAACCACCACACATGGTGAGACCAAGCTCATGTTCCTACACAAGCCCCACATGGGTCTGTGCCTGAGCCTATCTACCTACATCACAAGACACTAGACAAAGAAACAATGCCCCAACAAGACCCACCCCATCAGAAAGAATCAACTCATCTTGACAGCTTTCCTGTCCCAGTCCCAGTGACCTCTGCCCCTGACCGTGTCACTAGGTTGCAACAACAACAAGCCCCGTTGCTCCTCCTCCAAGCATGTCGTGATGTGCAACCTCAACCCTCCCTCCTGCCCCACCCATCATACATTACAATGTCCCTACTCCCAAAGGCCACACGGGCAGGCAGTCACCTCCAAGAGTGGTAGAGCCCATCGTCCACTGTACATGCTTGTGAAAGCCCATGCCCATGCAGCCTCTACAGGTTGAACCTGTGGCCCTCCGCATCCGCATGCAATCTCAACAAGCAAATATGGTCACATCTGCCAAAGCCACCAAGCGCCAGTTTCCACCACTAGAATTTCTCCTTGACTGGGCCATATCTGTACCAAAAAAGAAACAGGCCAAACCTTCAGCTGGCACTAAATCTGCAACACACACACACACGCCAAGATATGAAATGAATCCTACTCCAAAGAACTTGGCCGACTGAGCCAAGTCATTGGAAAATGCACTACCCTCCCCAAGAACCAACACATCAAAGGTACTGATACTTTCAAGGCCATCCAACGCAAAGACATCCCTTTTGACTGCCAAACAGGCATAACGTACACCAAAGTTGTGTATGAGCACCGTCCCCAAAAGGAGGATCCACATAAAACTCACATCGCCATTAGAGGCAACAGCATCTATTACACAGGTAATGCTAGCACTCCTACTGGATCCCTTGAACTTTTCAAGCTCATGATCAACAGCGTGCTCCCGCGCCAAAATTCCAGATTCACCTGTTTCGACATCAAAAACAATTACTTAGGTGGGTAACCAGAGGTCAGCCTCTGCGAGTGTCATGGTGATGTTCAATCTGGGTGATTGTTTGGTCCCAGGAGACATTCAAGACATCAGCATAATTGCCAGATCGGCCCAATCACGAATACGAGATGCGACACAGCTAAAAAGCCTTCAATTCACAGTAGTTACTTTAAACGTCTTCAGTGGGTCCCATTCGGTCTGTCCATAGCTAAAACACAATGCACGCAAAGCGCAAGATGTGTGTTGTGGGCAGGGTAGGGTAGGTACCTACCGGAAGTACCATAAAGTACGGTAGTGATGCGTGATCTTTCTGGCCATATAGGTAGCGTTGACAAAACACAAACCGTCGTGCGGAGATAGCGCTATAAACCAACTGAATAGTAGGTAAAAATGAGTACTATAGGTTAAGCAGGGTTAAGATTTTCAGTTCTGTTGCACTAATAATTCAATATCGCAATCTCACAACACTGTTTTTGGGTGGTTTGCACAGCCTCTAACTCCAGAAATTGACCCAGATACCACAAAACCTGAGGCTGACCTTCCAGTTACCCCAATAAGTAGTTTTTTGGCAACCTAAGAACAAAATTGCTTTGCAAACCGAAGGGGGACATAACAAGCACGCAGCACGCTTCCCCCCCTCATCGACGATGATCAATGTCCACTGCCTGAGCTTCCCCAGTGCCAATCCCCCCTTCCTGTGATTGGACTAATCGTCATGGATTGTGCATCTGTCTCCTGTACATGTAACTGCATATAAACAATATGTGCCTTTCAGCTGTCACTAGACCCCCATTATCCATGGAGATGTTAGCATGGGTTGTTGTGGGAGGATGTGAGTAGAAGCAATAGGGATGAAGCGGTTGCTGCATTCCATCAGTATATGAACTTCTTAATGTGCTATTCCACTGGCGCATAGACTCAGACACTGTAACTACTACTACTAAGAGACTTTCATTCATCTAATGTTTGTTTCTACTTACTATTATTGAGTCTAAAAATATGAGCATGCAGCCATGCTTCATTGTCACAGCTCTGTCTGCAGCCGCTACAGATAATGGTCACTATGTCATTGCTCCTTCTATGGCAGGCACCACACGTTAGATATTATAATCAAAATAGAATTTCTGGTAATTAAATAATGACTATATTGGTCAACAATGGAGATTAATTGATATGACGGGCTGATACAAAAAAATAATAGTCTAGTAAATCATATCATATATTTGTCTAAAATTGGTCTCCAACTAAATGCTGACAAAGCACCCTCGGCCTCCCCCTAGGCAATCGATTTGACACTGAGGAACCATTGCACTCCATCAATTGCGAGCATGGTGAGCCAGGTTTAGGTGTCAATGGGGTGGCTCACCATCATTGTTCAGGAGTTATCACAGGCGGCGGTGTTGTAGCTAGCTACAGCTCCACTATGGTAGAAAAAGGTACCTACATCGATCTTTGGGATTGATGATGATCAAATTGATGTTTCAAAGCAACCAGAGCAATAAGTCAGTCGAACCAATATCTGGCCCCTACAAGCTCTTCTTTGACAAAAGTGCAAAAGATGAATGCTTTATTAAGAGCATAGCTGGCATTCTATATCCTTGAGTCTGTAGAATGTGAGCTCACGGGGGTCCAAGGTTAGTTCGAAAGCAAGCCAAATTTGGTGGCTGTCAGAGATCAAAACAGTTAGCGTGATTTGTAACAAAAAATGGGAGCAGAATCCGCGATTGAAGCCTCCCATTGACACGTGAGCTGGGATGAAAATACATCCTACAATGCCCCAATGACGGCATCACCTACCGTGCCAGAGCCATGGTTCTCGCGACCCATCCTGCCGCCTCCTAACTCAACATCTCAATGGCATGCAGTTGAGCTGGCTCCCACATCTTTCTCCCCGAAGATGACCTCCCCCACGCTTCAACGGCCCAGTCCTCACCATCATATCCATTATCAAATTTACCATGTCCTCCGCCACCAAATCTGAACTTAGCAAGCTCTTTATCACTGCCAAAGAAATGATTCCCATGATGCGTCAAACACTTATCAAAATGGGTTGACCTCATTCAAATTGAGCTTGACAGACCATGAGGACATTGCACAGCTCATATTTTGATGCACATTTATGTGTCCAATAATAAATTTCTCATCCATAATTGGTATTCAATCAAGAAGTGTCAATGTGGCATTACCATAGCGACAAGGCAGAATGATGGGCCTGATGGGCGCCTTGCTCCCTTCTCCTTCGACTGTGCAGGATCTGGGTAGAACAGGGCTTTTTCATGCTAGACTTTTGCATGCTTTTATGAGCCTATTTCTACATAGGAACTATACAAAACCCTAATGTTACCCCCTTGTAGTTGGATTCACCATAGGTAGAAGACTACATGGTCTGGTACCAAACTCATGTTGTCCACAAGCGACATTTAATCTTAATGGAGCCCCCCTCATCAGAAATTGGTACCAATTCTTCCGTGGTATGTAAAAACAATACAATGCGAAAAAATACAAAAACCGAAATCACAGTGTTGAAACATGCTGTTGAATGAGGATACCTGATACATTAAGATTGAAGGGAGGATAGTGCGGTAGAAAAGTGGCAGATTGCATTGGACACAGCATATAATTGAAATTGGAGTGTCTCACCTATCAAAGTTGGAACTGATGTAAAATAAAACAAATTGTATAAAATTCCAATTCTTCCATGTATAAATTAATCTGTTGTGAAAACACAAGAACAAATTTAATGTGAATATGAGTGTTAAGATGTACAAAAAGAAACACAACTTGTTTGCAAAAAAAAAAACACTACCTTAGATGGCACATAAGAAGATGGATCCATCATGTTTCTTGAAAACACCCTTGGAGATATATTACAATACGAATTATTTTCTCAAATACATCCTGTGCAGAATAATCTGAAAGTGATGGATAGAAACGGAACAAGTATTTTGCCATCAAGATGAGTATAAATATTGATGAAAATAATACAAATTGTAAAAATATATAGTCAGATTTTCCTGCAGAGTCATTTCACCACTTCCTTCATTTGCTTTTACTGTAGCCCCTCTTGCTGTGCATTGATGTTTCTACTCTGCTGTTGAATTTTTGTTGCTTTGTTGGAATAGTTGTTGGGTCCTTGTTCGATCAGATTTGGCTGATGTGTCCTTTTGACGCAAACTCTTTACACAACTATCTAGGTGAGTGTTTAGTTGTTCTTTCGTTTTACGGATCATGTAAACATTTACAAAGTGTAAAAAATTACATGGTTCAGAAAAGTCATAATGCCTCTCATATGTTTTTATTACTCAATTTTGTTTCTTCTTTACGTAACCAGGTAAGGGTTTTATTTGCAATGTAAATGGCAATGTGGAGAAAGAGGACGACGAGGTGATAGTGAATCTTGGATTGAAATATGATTGGTCACGAAGGGTATTCAAACGCAATCTAGATAAACCTTCCGAGTCATGGGACATTTATTGACGTCTAGGGTTTAATTTGGAAGAAGAAATGGTTTGCATTTAAGAAAAGACTAACTCGGTCATCTCTTCACGATGTCCTTTTTTCACTCTATTCTAGGTGAGAGTTTACACGTTATTCGGATTGTTTTGGCATGTTAATATTTACAAAGTGTCAAAAAATACATGATTCAATTGAGTTATGTGTATAACTCATATGTGCTTTTTTTGCCCACCAGGTAAGGGTCATATTGGTAATACAAATGACAACTGGAAGATAGGAGATGACGAAAAAATATTGGTACCTCGATTAGATCATGACAACCTCAATGTAGAGAAACCTCTCGACGAAGACGATTCTAATGATACTCTACAATTGCTATGTAGTGGAGTGGTGATGAATAGGGATTCAATACTCAAGGTCTGTGGCTTCCTGAAGCCTCGTGAGCTACTTGCTATAACTCAAGTCAACAAAGCACTCCGTCACGTAATAGCAAATGATTACAGCGTTACAATAGGGGTTGGCTTAATGAACGGCGGACGATCAAAGAGATCTCTGGAGAACCTTTTTCGTTTGATTCAAACACAAGCCATTTACATTCCAAAGCCTCTTCGCATTCTTCGTATCATTAATGGTGTCCGGTGTGAATTTTGCAATAAAAGGAATACTCATTATCTTCGACCAAATTTCTGCGTTATGGCTTGCTGGAACTGTCTTAAGAGACGTCACGTGGATGAGTTTGGCTACACGGGGGAGCAGTATGACAGCCTAAGCGCGAGGTGGTTCAAGGTCACTGAACTGTTTCAGACAGGTTTCTTTATGAAACAATTCTACTTCGCCAATCGCCATGTCATCTACGAAATCTTGAGTCATTCACGAGTAATCTGCTATCCATCTGGAACTCGATACTTTAAAAGAGTTGGAGGTGACTTGATCCCTACTGCGAGAAGGAGCAGTTCTACGGAAAAGTCACAAGATGCGTACGAGATTATGTGGCTGAAATCAAAGAGGGACGCTTGCGGTGATTTAATCGGCCCATTGGTTTGCAAATCTAATATTAGTGAAGCGGTGACTTTCATACGAAATGAGGAGGAAATCGGTACACTATACAATTCGAGAAGAGATGCTGTTGGTGTGTGGATTCAAGAATGTATTGAGGATTGCCCGTATCACGTTGATAAGTCGAGTGTATGAATCATTGTATCAAGTCGCAAACCAGAAGGAGATTCTCTGCTTAGCGTGAGTCATCCCAGGTGAAACTTGTTTCAATTTTATTGTCACTTTGTTGAATTTGTCTTAACAATCATGACTTGTAATGCAGTGCACCTATTCTTAGCTACTACAATCGTATCGATCGCATAATGTTGAAAATCGATGAAATAGTTCAAATGACGACAATTGAAAATTTGGACGAATGGGGAGCGAAGACCAAAAAAAAGTTTCCCTCTGCCAACGAGAACCATGTAAAAGTCATCCGTGGAACACTATTGCAGTACGTCGAAAATCATAGACGACTAGTGCTGTACGACCTAAAAACAGCACCGCCCATTGTTTACGTTGGCAGACACAGCTGTGATCTGTACCGAATGATGAATCTGAGTACAATGAGAGAGTTGATCAAGTGTCCATCTCGGTTCACCCTTAAACAGGGAATGGGAATCATTATCAGGTTATTTTGGTACCATACGAGGCATCATCGCATGCAACGTACTCCACGGAGATTAATTCTTCGAAGAGCAGCTAATTATCGCGTAACTCCACATGTAAAGCCATGGATTAAACGTTGGACACCGAGCGAAGAAAGAAGAACTGTCTAGCGCGTTCCCTTTTATTTTGTTTTGGCTTGTGGCCAGAGGAAATATGATAAATGTTTAAATTGTTCTATATATTACTAACTTCTTTTTTGGTCTCTTCATTCTAAATTAGGTGAGCATGGCAAGGTTTTCTTTATCTGTTGGGTATCTTTCTCCTTCACTCCTCTACCCGTGTATTTTCTAACATTTTGTGACAAATAACATTTATATTCCAGGTGAGTACTTTTTATATGCTGAGTTATTGTGAAATAAACTCCTGTCATGTAATAACTTACATATTGTATTAAAATACCTTTTTGTAGATTATATGGGACAGAAAAAGACACTCAAGCACCATCAACATGTCATTCTAAGGGAGCATCGCAAACAAAACCGTAGATCTTACTGGAGAGAACTCATCAAAATTGAACTAGTCACAATCTTGAGTATAGCATGGTTCATTCAAGTTGAACTTATTCGGACGAAACAAGTACCTTCTTACTTAACTTACACCCAAATGCAAAAGTTTCCAGTCTTTCAGAAGGAAATTGCAAATCAAGCATCCATTGTGTACAATGACATGTATCGAGATCATGAATTCAGTAAGTTTATCCTGTGTGACACAAGAAACGATCAGCTCAATGGAAAAATTGGTTTTGTTGATTGGTACGATAGCAACAAGACCGAATTTCACGTGTTGTTGTGCCATGACGGCTCTTCATCATTTGACCGTGGTACCCCAGCCACAGCCAAGACCGAACACATGGAGTCCGTGAAAAAAGCTGAGATACATAAATACAACAAGAAACCAAAGAGGGATGATTGCCACGTTGAAATTAACAATTCATTGATAAACGGCACTTGTAAAATTCTTCAAGTGAGAGTCCGCCATGACGTTCTTGAGCATGTGTGCAAACTTCATTCAGCACCTCAGAGACAAAACGAACAAGCTTATGAGATAATGTCAAAAATGCTTGAAGAAAAAGAGGAGAAGCAAAGAGAGGAAGAAGCAAGTATAACTAAGGCGAGAGAGGATTACTACAGGAATATGCAGGTATTCTTATCATCCCATCTCCCAGTGGAAGCTCGTCCAAGAAAAAAAGCGCGAACAATTGCAGCGAATACGAACACAGTGCTAAGTATTCCAGTCCAATCTGCGTGGAAAGCGAAATTTGAACATATAAGCAACACTTTTACCAATCGTCAACAACAAGAAGGAGAGCACTTGTTCACGGTTCCGTTCTCGACAAGCGACAACTCGTTGAGATCGTGCGGCAACGGTCTGGTGGAGCTAATGGGACAAAACAACGAAGAAGCATGTCATGACGTTGTCTATTCGAATAATATGAAAACGAGTCCTATTGTAATCACAACAGAATCCATCAAGTCTCTCTCCCCTGGTGAGAGTATGGATGAGGATGTATTTAATTTTTGTCTCAAATGGTAAGATCACGTAGGCTCTCGGTATTATTTTTAGTTCATCAAAACTGATATTACAAAAACAAACTTGTTCACATTAATTCAGGATGACATCTACTTCTGCAATCTCCCATGCATTTGATACACATTTCTTGCGAGTCTTGTTTGCCACTACACCACAACTCTGGGTGGAGAACATCCATGAGATGGGGATAAACATATTTGACCACAATATTCTATTGTTCCCCTTTGAAGCGAGTGGATACAAATCTCTTTTTATAGTATTGGGAGCAAATAACATCCGGAACTATACACAAAGAGGGTTCAGTGGTAGTCGCCCCTGTGTATTACACCTCGACCCGCACAATGCAGTCCGTGGTCGTCACGATCATCATGCAGTGGCTGACAAGTTGCGGACATGGATGAACAGATTGTGGCGCTGGGAAAATGCAGAAGATGATCACTTACTCATGCCTTTCAACAAAAGGTCAATGCCCAGTGTACGTCCATACGGTACGTTTATACGTCACTTCTATTAATATCGTTTATGGGTTTCATCTCATCCATACTTTATCAGTGCGTAATCTGATAAATCCCAGTGATTCAGGGTATTGTATTCTACGATATGTATCTGGAATTGAGAGCTGTTGGGAAAAGGGCCTTTTTACTGTAAAGTCTTATGAGAAAGATGGATATAGGAGCATAATATCTTCTTCTGATAAATTTTCCTACAACAAGACAGTGGTGATGAAACTGCGTGAAGAATGTCTACGATTGGTATGCCGTGTGGCACAAAAGTATTGCTCGTCGCGCTTGACCCCAAAGAATAGTTGTGCTTCCCCGCAATTTGAGGGGGACAACTGCAAATGCTGTTCTCCAACCAGTTTTCTACCCACCAATTTAACATCAATCAACGATGAACAGGAGGGTGGTGATTCTGGGGACGGTGATGATGGTACTTGTGCAAGCAGGTCTTATTCGGACTCCGAATCCATCTTCTCAGGAGACACAGGGAGTATTTACACACCGGAAGACTACGGCATTGAGCTTGAAAATTCTGATACGCTGTATGAGGACGAGATCATCATGGAACATCAAGATTATGATGACAGTTGCCAAGATTCGTATAGTCTTAGCGGCCAGGCCCACCAAAATGGTCACGACGGTGATAGACACGACCACCGTACAAGTGAAAATGGAAGCGTACAAGGTTGTGATTTTGAAAGCGATGATGACGTTAGTGTTGAGGAATGTTACAGCGATTACATGTCTGTACCTCGCGCCGCCAACAACCGGAAAACTTATCAACGTGATAGGGACAATGAAGACGTCGACAACTTGATTTGTCCCGGTGATGTTGTTGAGTATCGACCTAACCAACCGAATAGCGTCATCAAAAAGGATTCAATTGTCACTATTGAGCACTCCAAGACGTCCTCATACATTGTTCTAAAAAGCGGATATATACTTCATCCAAGCAACCACACACTGCGTAAGGTGCAAATGTATTGCACCCAAACAAAGATACTCATCCCGAATCCACTTGGTCGTTGGGTTTGTGCCAGCAAGTGTATTTTACAGGAAGGATCAATATTGTTCGACGAGAATAACGATGACGACTCATGTGACGTGGACGATTCCGACGACGATCATGATGGAGGGGAACCAATGTAAGATTTCAGTATTATGTATTTTTTCACACTTTGTATTATTTTACTAAACTTTTTTTTCTTGAAAGCCAAAATCAAAGACCAAAACAAGGGGGCAAAAAGAATCGTCGTCGGAATAATCAGGG
This sequence comes from Bacterosira constricta, assembly GCA_037356235.1. Classification (NCBI taxonomy): domain Eukaryota; phylum Bacillariophyta; class Thalassiosirophyceae; order Thalassiosirales; family Thalassiosiraceae; genus Bacterosira; species Bacterosira constricta. The sequence continues at coordinate 9,636 of JAZGVS010000215.1, forward strand.
GTTGACAAAGAGTATGCAATACCGAAGAATTAAAAGAATGAGGAAGAAGGCAAAACAGCTCAATTCCAGACCAAACTACCCTGAATTTGCATGGACTGAGCTTGGCACCAAAGAGTATTGGGATGCCATCACGGACATTAACGATTGTTACCGAAACATGCTCGAGATTGGGAAAACAAAAGACACTTTCAGAGATGCCAAGGAGGGGATGGCAACCATGCTCACTGCAAAAACACAAGATGATTTTAAGAAAGCCAAAACAAATATTAGTAGACGGTACACAAATCACATGGGTGCCAAAAAGGCCATATTGAAGAACTTTCGGATCAAGACTGAGCTAATCCCCGATCCAAGAAAGTATTATCGTTATCCTGGCAAACTACCTCCAACGAATAGGGAGACGCTCGCCAAGGAGCAAATTCTCGTCTTTGAGCAGTATCTGTCATCGTTGAACATCTTTGAGTGTTCCGTCTGTAAGGAATGCAAGATTGAGGAGAAACCAGCACTTGTTCACGAATTGAGCTACACTTGTGGGACATGCAAAACTAAAAACGATCCTGAATTTTTCATTCGGAATAACCTGCACCCGGTTTGGTACCTAGTGGATGACCATGGAGATTACGTGCTAGATGGAGAGGGCAAGAAAATACACCAGTACCATATCCCGGAGGAACTCAGCTGCCTTTCCATGTATGAGAAGCTTCTAATACGCCGTTGTGCCAATTTCGTCCCAACTGTTCACTTGCGGAATGGGGTGTGTGCAATAAAAGGACACGCGGTAACATTTCCCCAAAGCATTGCTGAAATGTGTGATGAACTTCCACAGAGAAAAGAAACTATCGTCACATTTGTTCGTTACCTTGGTAACAAAGACACATCTGCCGTTTACCCCACTACTCTCAGGGTTAATCGGATGAAGGTTCTGAATGCTCTCGTTTGGTTGAAAAAACACAATCCATTCTATGCCAATATACATATAAAGGAAGAAAACCTCGACTGGATGGAGGGAAAAGAGGAGGTAAACCTTTGCACAGAAGGGATAGAACTGGACATTAAAAGCACTCCGCGGTCTAAAAAAGAAAATGACGAAGAAGAATATGTTTCAAGGTCACACGCTACCGAGCAAGATGAACAGGACGATCATTTTCCCATTCAAACAGTTCATGCAAATGAGACTCGAAGAGTGCCAAGCGGACGTCAAGCTGAACCCATCAAAGAGCTCATTGATATTGCGAAGAAGTCAAATGATGATACGAAGTTCATGAGCTTTCCAGCATGTGATAACACGTCGCCGGTGAAGTGAGTAACAACAACATCATGTCGAGTTTCGTATTTTCTTGCAAAATGTAATAATTTACACAATCGCTCGTTTGAAAAGTGAATATGACCCCACAGAGTCGGTTTTTGTCAATTCTTATCCGTGGTTGTTCCCTGGTGGAGTTGGTGATTTGTATGATATGGAAAGAGGGAAATGGGGAGTGCGGGAATGGGGACGGCATTTGCTTCATTACTACGATGGAAGATTTTTGAACGATCAAATGTTCTCTCTGTTTGTTTTCAACAGCATCGAACGTGCAACGAATAACACCCAGGGCCATTATTTTTTCAAGAGCAACAAGTTCATTGGCGAGAACCCTCCAACTATAGAAGAGCTGAAGGAACAATTGGCCAGTGGGGATGACAGATATATCCAAATTTTGCGCTATTATGCGAGAGGAATTAAAGGCAGTGACAATTATTGGAGGGGCAAAACAATGGAGCTAGAAAATTGGATCAATCATCATGTTGCAGCAGGACGAGGTCCCCCGACATTTTTCATGACATTCTCTTGTGCCGAGAACTGGTGGCCAGACTTGCGCAGGCTTATGTGGCAACTAGAAGAGAGCGCAGGAAACAAAACGCAAGCTGACCTCCTGCGAAATAACGACTTCAAGGCCATGCAAAGATCGGTCAAAAAATACCCTATGTATGTAAATCAATTCTTCATGAAGAGGGTGGATAAATTCATGAAGACTGTGGTTAAGGAAGCCTTAGGCATTGAACACTATTGGGGAAGAATTGAGTTTGCACCGGGTAGGGGTCAAATTCATTTGCACATGCTTGGAATTGCAAAGGACCGAGCTTATCTCGATGCGTTCTACCATGCAAAGACGAATGAGGAAAAATCAAAAGTAATGGATGATTATGCAAAGAAGAATCTTGACATGACAGCCGATGTTGACATTAAAGATGACGATAGGAAGTATTTCGCAAGTCATCCGGACTCTCCTCTAGCAAGGAAGTACTGTGAAGTCGAAGACGAGGACGAGGATGCACGAATGCTTGCCCAAGACTGCATGTGCCACTTTTGCAACAAATTTTGCCTAAGAGAAAATAAGAAAAACATGCCTCGTACTTGCCGAGTTGGATTCGGAGACGAATCAAATTACAATGGCCAAGACACTCCTGGAATGGATCTTATGGAAGAGTCCGCAATACTCAAAGACAAGAAGGGCTTCAAGCAGTTTAGGATGAAGCGAACACATTCGAAAAGAGTTGTTCAGCACAGCAGAACATTGCTGAAAGGCTGGCGGGCAAACTGTGATGTTAAATTGCTATTGTACTACTCAAATCCAGCGTTTCCTGATATTGGAGAAATTGAGGATGTCTGCAAGTACGTCGTTGCGTACACTGGCAAACGCCATCAAACAAGCCGTCAGGAAAAAGATGCTATTCAAAATTTAATTACAAGGTGAGTAGAGGTCGTCTTGTAATTATTTACAAAATGTAATAATTTACACGCTCAATCATAATTCTCACCTGATTTATGTCAAAATAGCACACACAATGGGAATCTCGGAGGAGTTAGACAAGTAACTCAAAAGGCATTGCATGGCTTGTCCGGTCAGAGGCAAGTAAGCATGCAGGAGGCTGTTCACCTCGTAGATAACCTCGACCTCGTTATTTCTTCGGATACATTCACGACTCTTAGCCTTAGGCAAGGTGCGCTCATGACAGGCACTGATGACGAAAGGTCTCGGGACATAGTCTCCATGTATCGAAACCGTTCGCCAAGCCTTCACCATTTGTCAATGGATCAGTACTTCTACGATCATTTTTGCAAGGAAATACTCAAAGACAAAGGGGATATAACTGAGCGCACAAAACATCGTATACTGCTCCCAAAGGGACAAAATTTTCGGCCCAAGTACCCTATAACATACGAGTATGCAAAAGGCATCATCATCCAACACATGCCATGGTCTAAGGATGACCCTCCTACAAAACTCCTAAAGGATAAAGAGAAGACGAAACGTAAATTCAAGCTTATGATAGACAAGCTTGAGCTTCCTTCATCAGTGATATCGCAATACATTTGTGCTATGAAGTACCAGAAACAAAAAAAGCTAGAGATAACTGCAGCAAAAGGAACCGAACAGCCTTTTAACCTCGAAGACATGGACGAAGAAGAAAGGGAGCGGTACATTGCGCACCAGCACGCAAGTCACTTTTCAGACAATAAAGTCCTTAACGATGAAATCAATGGCATGACAGTGGATATTGGTACGAATATTGATTGGTCGATTAGTAAATTCACCGAACCTCGAAAAAAAGTGGAAGAGGGTATGGATTGGGCCCACACAGTGAGGGATCTCCAAGAAGAAGCAATGCAGAAACAGGCTTCCTCCAAGGGGAATTTGGTCATACCAAGGCAAAAGGATGGGAAAAAGTACTCCGTGGAAGGATCACCCCAGCAAGAAGAAATTGTTTACACTGCTGTTGATACTATAATCAAGTTTCTCAACAACGACCCGTCGTACAAACCCATGCGAGCCACGGTTATGGGGTGTGGCGGCACTGGAAAGTCACATATAATCAACACCATTATAGGAATGGTCCGGCAATTGACTGACAGCAACAACACAATCCAAATTGCAGCCCCGTCTGGAGCTGCTGCGTACAATGTTCAAGGGTCAACACTGCACAGCCTATTGAATATTGGTGTGACCAACCCAGAGAATGAGCTGACAGAGAAGCGGAAGGAACAATTGACAGAGCAGCTTCAGCGTCTTCTAATATTGATCATTGATGAGCGAAGCATGATCAGTTCCAAGGTTCTTGCAGCGTCAGAAAGGAATACAAGAGAATGTATATACAACGGGCAAAATAGCACAGAGCTCTGGGGGGGTCTTCCTGTCGTGCTCCTTTTTGGAGATGACTATCAACTAATGCCTGTCAATAAAGATGGCGCCATCCATGGTTACTCAAAAAGGGAAGGAAGAGCCAATGAACACAGAACAAACAAAATGACGAGAGCGCAATACTTCTCTTACCGTGGAGATTGGCTATTCACTGAAGTTATGTGTCAAAGGGTGTACTTTCTAACAAAGAACTACCGCGTCAAGTGCAAACAGTTCAAGAATATTCTTGAACGCGTGAGGTTGGGTGAGCCAACAAGAAAGGACGCTGACCACATAATGAAACTGCACGAATCATACTACAGAAGCAACAAGAAATTCAAGGATAAAATCGAGAACAACGAAAAGACGATGTGGTTATTCTCAAAAAGAAGGCAAGTCGCAGAAAAAAACAGACAAAAACTAGTGGAATGTTCAAACCGAGACAAAGTTCCTGTCGCAAGGCTAGATTGCTATTACGAGACAAACAAAACACAAAATGGCAAAGAAAGACACGCCATCCGAAGTCACTTTGACCAGAGTAGTTTTCTTCACCATACAGACATATGTGTGGGAGCTAGGGTTGCACTCAGAAACTGGAACATACTCCCATCTGCTGGGCTTTATAATGGCGCAATTGGCTCAATTGTGGAAATTGTTTACAAAACCAGCTCTGTCGGGCCAAACGATAAACAACATCTACATTTGCCAGACTACGTTGTCGTGGACTTTCCTAACTTGAACTTGCCACCATACATTCGCCCGTGGGATTTGAACCATCCGACTGTAAGTACACGTCCCACAAGCTCAAAAACACATCTATTATTTACTATACAATAACATTGATCATCATCTCATGCGTATTTTGCATTGTGAAATATGCCTGAACTCCTTAGCACGTCCCAATCCCAACAAGGGTTACTTCATGCAATAAGATGTGTTGCTCAGTGAAATGGTGTCCCTTAGTTACATCGTGGGCCACAACTATTCACAAATTCCAAGGTTTTGAAGCTGGAAAGGATGACAAAGATATGTTCAGGTACCTAATTTGCGATCCCGGGAATCTAAGGTGGGAACAAAATTGTCCTGGGGCACTTTACGTCGCATTGAGCCGAGCAAAGACAATGGGGAACTTTCGATCGGGCACGAAATTTACGAAGCACTCTGTAATTTACTGGGTCGGGGACGGAATTAATAAGATCAGAATTCTTGACGGGTCAATGAAGGCTGGTCGAAAAAGTGGGGACCCAAAAGTCACGTGCGAGCTCATAATAAAGAGAGATCGTTGGGTACGTTACCTACAAAAACAACGACGTGAAACAACTGCGACGAAATACAGGAAATCTGAGATAAATCGCTTCCACGAAACTAGGTACTCTCAATCTGCTATTGGGCATGCTATCGCAGAGATAATCATCAATCCCAACGAATCATGGCTAGCACGCAAAAGAAAAGATTACCTCATGCCAGCCTCGTACTTTGGAACGTATTCATGATACGTGCATGAGTTGTTTGGTGTATTTGTTTACATTTTGTATATTTTTACATTTCTGTGCTTCTCGCATGGATTTGTGCCTCTGCTGCGTCAGCCACACGTTAAAATAATTTGTACATAAACTGTTGAAATCATAATAACAGGTCTATTGTGCTACAAAACCTTAAATTATAATAGGTGACAAACTTCCATGTCAAATATGCTAACCAGAAATTGGTGTGTAGTGCATTTCTCACATATTCACATCCCCCCACCACAGAAATGTACCATTTATCCCCACATAATGCCGCTTCCGTATGATGTTACATTTGACATTTGTATTATTTTACACTTTCGTATGTTGTAACATTCCGCATTTGTATTATTTTACACACCACGTAGGAACTGGTACATGCCCTGTAGAAGGAAAAACACGATTTAATGTGGTCCCCCTCGGAAAAAAACATACCAGCCCGCGTAGGGCTGAACAGTGGCAATCTCCACGAGGGGGTAAAACTGAGGTTTTGTATAGTTCCTACGTAGAGAGAGGCTCGTAAATGGATGTAAAAGGCCAAGATGAAAAAAGCCCTGTGCCGCCGAAAAAAAAACGTCGAACGGATGAGGGAGGCGCCCATCGGGCCCATCAATCATATATGCTGGCATGGATATGCCGTCAGAGTCCGTCATGTTCGACAAACGAATCACAATGTGGTTGCCACATAGTTTTTCTGTTCCAATCTTTGAGACATTGGAAATAGTGACAGAAACAATACCCTTCGCAATAAGCTGCAGTACCAAAGCATGAATAGGTCCCATGCCAGCCGTTGGTACATGATCATCGTGGAAGATGAATTCTTTGTTTTGTTTGATTGTTTTGATGAATTGTTTGTAGTGTGGAGCAGGTTGGTTGTGCGTAAATATCTTGGTGGTGAGAACCGATACAAGCTTCTTTTTATGGAACAATCCAGTGAATTTCTTTGTGTGGCCTAGACAGTGTGAGCAAAAATTGACACAATCCTCCTTTTGAGATGGTTCAACCTCAAAGTATAACTCAATCCAGGAATGGTAGCACATGTCTGGGGCGACTAACATTGAATTAACCTTGTTCATTTGGATCATTTGTATACGCCTCTCTGAAGGATTCGGACATGTCATGATGCGAATGAAAAGTGACATGTAGCTATCAGCAGAAACGTGCACAGAGTATGTGTGATCCCCGGGAGTAGCCTTCAGTTGCATATTCCCACGCCCCATCTCCTGAGCGAGATCGTACGGAGTGCCTGGATGGCCCTTGAGCTTGACGTGGGCGATGGCATTGCTACTCACGCCACAGTTGATATTCGATAATCCACAAATGATTTGATTCCGCGGTAGCTTGTGAATTGTACTATCATCTGGATCGCCCATAATATTGTCGAGGGTGTATTGTTCGTTGGGGTTATATCCAGGTAGTGGGATGGAGGAGAACGATGTTGCGAAGTTAATGGTTGATGTTTTTTGCTTAATGCCGTCTCCGCCAGTTATAAAGTCTGCATATATCATTGGATCCCCAGTGAGACGAGACTTCTCACAAAGCAACAACTCCATCGCTTCTACCAATGGTCCCTCGGCGTTGGATTTCGAATTTGTGTAAACCAGTTGTTGATGGTTTGGATGAAGACGTAGATTCCCCCCAGACTCCGTTTTAATTGAACACATTGGGTCACCAGAAACGGAACAATACATACCCATATCTCGCCGTGACAAGTCACCGCACATGATTGTTGGGGGATCTAGTTCAAGAGTGTCAATCAAGCGCTGCCGATCATCCTTGCGGAGCGTGGCGGACATGCAGATCAGCGGAGCGGGTATTGGCATTATTTTTCGTATTTCACATAAATTCGTAGTTGCCTCGATGAACTCAGGCCGAAAATTGCGTCCAGATTGTTCGATTGTGTGAGCTTCATCAATGCAGAATAACGATAGAAGACCCCGCCTTCCAAGACTATTGAATACACCGTACCACCCAGAATGTGGACGCTCGGGGTGTCGCTTAAGAGACTGCGCATTAATGTAGACGATAATGGCTTTGTTGAATGCCTCTTCTTTTCCGAGTCTCAATAATCACTCTCGTAGGAATTTTCCATCAGGTCCCTTGTGCTCGTCAATATGGTACGCCTCGACGTTGTGCTCTGGCACAGTCGCCTTGTCAACTTGGTCGCTACCCAAACCTATGAGAGGCACAAGAACGATAGTGATGCCGCGGCAAATGACAGCGGCGGCAAGAGGGACAAGTGATTTACCCTTCGCTGTCGTCTGTATAATAAATATGACAGCCCCATCATTGAAGGAAACTTGGTTAACCGCCTCTACCTGAAAATCACGAGGTGTTGAGATGCCGAATATGTCTGCCATTGAAGCGACGATGATTTGTTTCTGGATGGTAGGGATATCATCGATGGAGATGATTGCAGTTGGGAGGTGCACAATAGATAGGATGTTTCCATCGTCCAATAGAATTGATTCATGGGAATATTCGGACGTTGAGAGCACTGCAGGCATCGACGACTGTGGATGGGACAACATCAGTTGGGGTGAGCGGAGGATGTGTTGGAAGAGGGCTTGGATTGCTTCTTTCTCTGATAGATATGATGTCTTGACTGTGCCGCAAATGGCCCGGATCGAATCTCTTATAGCCTCGAATTGGTGTTTTTGGTTACCATCCGGGCATAAGCGGAACCCTAGGCCTTTATTGCATTCGC